>JADRCD010210240.1:0-19126 GCA_019843815.1 Montemys delectorum
CCTCCAGTCTCTTGAGGGTTAGGTACATCTTCTCTGACTGAACACAGACCCTGCAGTCCTCTTCTGCATATGTGTTGGGGGCCTCATATCAGCTAGTATATGTTGACTGGTTGGTGATCCAGTGTCTGAGAAATCTCAGGGGTTCAGGTTAATTAAGACTCCTAGTCCTCCTACAGGGTCACCTTCCCTCAGCCTTTCCATAATTCTACTTCTGTCCATTGATTGAGTGAAAATATCTGAAGCTGACTGTTTCAACTGCTTGTCTGGCCAAGACCCAAGGGGAGGGTGATCATGATAGGGCCCTTTTTATGAGTGCTCCATAGCCTCAGTAATAGTGTCAGGCCTTGGGACCTCCCCTTGATCAGGATCCTACTTTGGGCCTGTTGCTGGGCCTTCTTTTCCTCAGGCTCCTCTCCATTTCCATCCCTGCAGTTCTTTCAGACAGGACTCAGAAAGTGTAGTCTGAATACACACAGTTGTGATAAGTAGTCCATAAAACATATTTAATAACAGAGTAATCACACCTCTAGCAAGCATGGGGAACAAAATGATAACACAGTTATGCTATGGCTAGGAGACTATCTCAGAATTCAAAGCCAGGCTCCACTGCCTAAAACTCTGACAGGGTTCTCCATGGTTTTTTGTTTTTTTTTTTTTGAATGTATAGGATTATGATAGAAAGTAACCATCATGGCTATGATTTCCCTGATCATGAGCTAGAATGGGCTTATAAAATAAACATAAAAATCAATCTTTTCTTAAAGTTTAATAATCACGAAAGAAGGTAGAATTGTGATTGTATAGATTGAATGGGTAGCTGGTCAACCTCAATACACAACCATCATGAGGAAGTGTCTCTTCACACTTTAGCAACAAAGGAGAAGAGCTACTAATTTAAAACATTGCTAGTTCACTCATCAAAGCTCCAACACATTAAAGAAACATGATAGAATCAATTCTATTCTTGATGTCAAAAGTCAACTAAGATATCATAAATTAAATAAGATGTGACTTTTAATTAATCACTAGACTGAATAGGTAACTCTTTTTAGGACATAATACTGAAGACATTAACTGACTGGCAAGAAATGACAAAGGTTACTGGTCTTGCTGTCAGGCACAATAAGTATCATCCAGCTTTTGTTTTATAGCTGTGCACTGTATAAATAGAAGAAATTTTATATTCATAGGATTCCACCTAAGGTTACAAAATTGGGAGAATTAATGTCCACCCTCAAAGAGAAAGCAAGAGATGCAAACTGGCTTCTGCAAAGCTAAGGCTTCAAGGTCTGCTCTCACACTTGATCCCTGCTCTGTGTACTCTGGCCTTGCAGACATTTCAGTAGCATCTCTTGGGTACAATAACAGACCTTGATTTAGCGTCCACACATTCTCCTTCCCATTAGATGCTTACTCAATTGCTCCTGTGAGGATATTATATGACATCAAGAATGTACTGCAGCAATGTAAGTGGGATAAAAGGGAAGTGTGAAGGAAGGAGCAAACGAAAAGGAGAATTTTGTTTATGCTTAAAGTTCAAGTGTAGAGACTTAATATCTATTTTTTTAAAAAAAAAAATTGATGCTTTTGTTAGGAGAATAACTAGAGGACTTGATGTGGAAATCCCACAATTTGCGCAAATTGAGTCATTTCTAGTTAACATGAGTAACTTCTGTAAAATGAAAAGAGAAGTCTTCTATACCATGGTTATGGACACTGATATTCAAGGGTCTCAATTATTATTATATATCCAGGAAAATAAATTTCCATTTCAGTGTCTTTTCCCCTTCTATTAATTTTAGATTTAGTTCTCAGACTTACCAAATACAATTGTGTGAATATCTATTCATTTTACAAAATTCATTTTATCAATAATGACATTTCCAACTGCTTTGTGGGTGAGCAATTAACATGTACTCCAGGAGCACAAAGATATGCAGATCTCCACATAAATACATTAAAAATAACATTACATAGACTGGTTTGCAAAACATGTCTTAAGCAGCCAGAGATAAGAAACTCTTCTATACTTTTATTATTCAAATCACTTAATTTTTCTTATGAAATATACATTTTAATATTATCTGCTTAATGTTTTCTATTTAAATTACCTATTATCTTCTTATATGGTCAAGTTATAATACTATGCTTTTAAACCTAATACTGCACAATTTTTCCTAAATTACAAGAAAGGTGAGTAAATACTAATTTAATGAGGCTTAAGTATATATAAATGCATCCTTTCTGCCTGCACATTCCTCTGTTTTAATTTCCTTTTCTTATGAGAACCCCATTTACTTTTGAGTAGTATTCCACATTATTCCAGTCTAGACTAATTAACTAACTACAACAATGAAATGTGCAGTGCAGATTATAGTCTGACATACTAAAAGACAGGACTTCAATATATTGATTTGAGGTACGGCTGTGGAAGGAATAATTCCACATGTTCAAAAAGACCCATATTTGAATCCAAGCTCCCATATACCAGCTTACAATCATCATTAATCCAGTTCCATAGATCCAGTGACTTCTTCTGATCTCTGAAAGCATCACACTTACATACTTCACATATACACGCATTCAATAAAAATACAACCATAAAATAAAATAACCATAAATTAAAATGTTGTAACCATTATTACTACAAAATTCACAGGCATACATAAACTGTATTTAGTTGAAATGCTTAGTAATTTATAATGAGCATAGATCTTAATTTGCTAACAATATACTGTAATTTAGAGCTTTGTATATCTGTGTGTAAAAATATTAAATGCACAGAAAGAATGTTAAATACTAGCACTATAGAAAAGAAACACAAACTTTGAAAACAAACTCCCCAGATAAAGTATCTTCATGTTAGTTTACATTTAATGGTTTCCAGTGGCTTATTAATATTAGCTTATAGAAAACCTTTGATTACATTCCAGACTGTAAGAAACAGCATGCAATAATAATGAAAGCCTTGGACATGCTTAAATAGGATGTACATGTGACCACTACTTTTTCATTGGTCATCATAACACTTGAGTTCTCCATCTTTGAATAGTTTTTCTTTCTTAAAACCATTCTGCAGACAATGACACTGAGTCAGGGGTGAATTGATTGCTTTTAATGGCTTATGTAAGGCCATATAGCTTAGTTGGTGTTCCATAAAACCAAAATATTATCAAATGATAGAGTTTACAATGCTTTAGGCTCTGTCAAAGCCTGACCAATACAGACATGGATGCTCACAGCCAACAGATTAACCAGAGGAACCACAATGGAGGAGTTAGGGTGAGGACTGACAGAGCTGAAGGGCTTTGCAACCCCATAGGAAGAACAACATCAACCAACCCAATGCCCCAGAGCTTCCAAGGACTAAGCCACCAACCAGAGAGTACACATGGAGGGACCATGGCTCAAGCTGCATATGTAGCAGAGGATAGTGTTGTCTGTCATCAATGGGAGGGGACCTTAGATCCTGTGGAGTCTTGATGCCCCAGTGTAGGGGAATGCTAGGGTGGTGAGGTGAGAGTGGGTGGGTGGGTCATGGAGCACCCTCATAGAAGTGGGGGGAGGGGATAGGGGGTTTGTGGAGGAGAAACCAGGAAAGGAGACAGCATTTGAAATGTAAATAAATAAAATAACCATTAAAAAAAGAAAAATTTAGAAATTATTTTCCTACTTTTGTCTCAAATCTCCCAGTTTTCTCTAAAACTCTCTTCTAACTATATCTTGATTGAGAAAATGATGCAACATTAATTCTTCAGATTACAATATTACATTAATAAATTTTCTGAGCACAACAGGCAAAGACTTGGACAAGTGAATTCCCCCAAAAGCTACAAATCTTGTTCCTATTTCAAAGTAAGTTACAAAACAACCCAAATCTCCATTACTCATCTGAGTGATAAATCAGATTATGCAATTTCAACAAGCATCAGATACTGAAAGAACAAGAGTTTAAACACAGATGAGTTGGCAGCTAGAGTGGAGATCTCCCATGCTCACTCAGATTTGGTTGTCCTATCAACTCTTGCGTTCCTGCTTTTGAATGCTCAGTGGAGCTTTATGACTGTACAAATGCATGCTTGCCTGTGTGATGTTACTATATGTGAGAAGTGTGTTTGTTACCAAAGAACTGTGTAATCTACCCTGACACAGCCTTCATACTTGGGCTAATATTTGTTCTTGTCACTTTTGAACTTCTTTCTGACTTCACAAAGGATTTAGTGGTTCCATGTGGGCAATCACAGAAGTCCAGCATACAGGTGGATTCTCCTTGGAAAAAAATCACATTGGCAACACATATTATATTGTGTCTGCCTGCACAGTATAATCTTCTTGCTTTACAACAGTCTGAATGTATGGGACAGATGGAAAAGCAAATTGCCATCACAAAATTGCCAGCGGTTGACATTCCTCAGACAAAAAAACCCAAATGCTTCCAAACGGGCGTTAACTCCACAAGCCTTCAAAGTCTGGAGGACTAATTCACTCCATTGCCCTCATCAAATTGTTAGCAATACTACATTGTCCAGTGGCATAAAACTAATGGGGAAAACAGGAAATTTCCTGCAGCCTTTGTGCAAATTAGGCATTTTATTTTAACATTAGAATTTTGCACAAACCACCACAAATATTTTGAATTTAGGAAACTGTGAACCAACTCAGTGGCTCAGAAGGTATGTGTTTAGTTACGTAACTGTCTACAGTAACTATAAAGGTTCAGACGGTGTCCTTGGAAAGGATAGACTTGTTTTATTTGCTGAAACATTTTAACTGAGCCATCAACTGTCCTTTCAGGATCTGTCTTGCATTCGACCCTGAGCTCTGCTTAGCAGAAGCAACTTTGGACAAATACATAGCTTTTGCTTCTTTTAGAGCTGAGGTTATTTTCATAGAAAAAGACATTTCCCATCGCTCTTTGGCACAAAAATAAATGTTATACCTGTTAATTACTAGTACTATTAAAGGAAATATACATGATTACAAAAAAAAGAGATAAGACTTGTGAACAACTTGCAATCTTTAGCTGGGGTAACTATTTGCTATCCTCTGGTGTAGTCTTCTTTTTCACTGAAGTAAATCACACAATCCAACTTAGAAAATGTGAAAAGTATATGTGAAAAAAATGTGAACACCTTCACAAGTTTTTTTTTTTTTTTCCTGGTCCTAAAAGTCTGATGGCAGTTATATCTACTTAATTTATATTCAGAAAAATCATTACATACAAATATAAAAATATTCATTTGAGTTCTACATTGTAGCTACACCAAACAGTAATTACAACAGAAAGCATGTTAATTATAAGAATCCAGTTTTCAAATTGTGAGTCCAGAGGAAGGAGGGTGGCTCAATGGTTAAGAGTTTTTCTTCTCTGCAAGAAGACTGGTGATTTGCTCCCAGGACCCATGTTGTACTGACCACAATTACTTGCAGCTCTATCTCCAGGGGCTCCAATGTCCTCTTTTGGCCCACCAGAGTACCAGCATACATGTGGCATAGAGACATGTTTATAAATAAAAGTAAAAATAAAATTTAAAAGGATTAAAACAATTCAGTTTTAGAAAATTGTGTGGAAAATCACTATATAGAAACACTAAAAGATAATATGTGGAAAGAAAGTATTTTATTAAAAATGTAAATATGATATAAATAGATATAAACATAGTGTTTATAAATAAATACAAATAAAGACTGCAATACTTTGCATGTAAATGGCAAATAGGATGCAATGGAGACTGTCCACAATAAAACACTTATTGAATACATTGCTGAACCTTGGGATGATTGTAACAAATTTTAAATTACAAGTTTAAATGATTTTAGGATAATATCCAGAATATATGTATATAGCATAATAAACTATTTTATTTGAAGAATGGTTTTAGCTTTTTAAAAGTGGGGGTTTTTGTTCTTTAAGAATTGAGTTGCTAGGTGGTGGTGGCATATGCCTTTAATCCTAGCACTTGGGAGGCAGAGGCAGGCAGATTTCTGAGTTCAAGGCCAGCCTGGTCTAAGTTTCAGGACAGCCAAGGCCACACAGAGAAACCCTGTCTTGAGAAAACCAGAAAAAGAAAAAGAAAACAGAAAAGAAAAAGAATTGAGTTAACCTTTTTGAGTTCTGTGGACTGCATCTTGGGTATTCTGTACTTTTTTGTTGTTGTTGTTAATATCCACTTATTAGTGAGTATATACCATGCATGTCCTTTTGGGTCTGGATACCTCACTCAGGATGATATTTTCTAGTTCCATCCTTTTGTCTGCAAGTCTCAGGATGTCCTCGTTCTTAAGAGCTGAGTAGGATTCCATTTTGTAAATGAATCACATTTTTTGTATCCATTCTTCTGTAATGGGACATCTGGATTGTTTCCAGCTTCTGGCTATCACAAACAAGACCACTATGACCATAGTGGAACATGTGCTCCTGTGGCATGGTGGTGGGGCATGTTTTGGGTATATTGTCAAGAGTGGTATTGCTGGGTCTTCAGGTAGATCTATTTTCAATTTTCTGAGATTGATTTCCAGAGTGGTTGTATCAGTATGCAATCCTACAAGCAATGTCCTTCTTTTTCCACATCCTCTCCAACATGTGCTGTTGCCTGAGGTTTTGATCTTAGCCATTCTGATTGGTGGAAGGTGGAATCTCAGGGTTTTTTTGATGTGCATTTCTCTGACCATTAAGGACTTTGAACATTTCTTTAGGTGTTTCTCAGCCATTTGAGATTCCTCTGTTGTGAATTCTCAGTTTAGTTCTATAACCCATTTTCTGATTGGGTTGTTTGGTTTTTTTTTTTTTCTGGTTAGCTTCTTGAGTTCTTTATATATTTAAGATATTATCCCTCTATCCCTCTATGGGATGTAGGGTTAGTGAAGATTTTTGCTGATTCGTCTTATTGACTATGCCTTTTGCCTTACAGAAGCTTTCTAGTTTCACAAGGTCCCATTTATCATTTCTTGATCTTAGAGCCAATGAGGTCAAGGCTATTTCTCACTTTCTCTTCTATTAGATTCAGTGTATCTGATTTTATGTTGAGGTCCTTTATCCATTTGGACTTGAGCTTTGTGCAAGGTGACAAATATGGATCTATTTTCATTTTTCTACATATCAACAGCCAGTTAGACCAGCACCATTTAGATGCTTTCATTTTTCCTTTGTATATGTTTGGCTTCTTTGTCAATACCCAAGATTCAATCCACAGAACTCAAAAAGGTCAACAACAACTAAAGGGCCCAAGTGAGGATGTCTCATTCCCATGTGGGAAGAATAAGAGGGGAGGGAGAAAAGAACCTAGGAGGAAAAGGGGATGGGATTGTGAGGAGAGGGGAACATGATCTGGTATTGGGTGGGAGAAAAGGACTGAAGCCCTGAGGGCCTGCAGAAAGAATGGAAACAAGCAACCTTGGGAGGTAGGAGGTTGGGGAGACCCTCCAGAATGCACCAGAGACCTGGGAGGTGACAGACAAATCAGTGTTGAATATCAATGAATAAGGTACATTATCTAACATATTCATATCTTGATGAACAATGAAAACATATTTTTTTGATGTGTGGTAAGCAAAGAATAAAGAGGACTCACTTAGCCTGGTGTACTTGGTGTGAGATACAGATTTCATCATTTGCTCTGAAATCTTCAGCAGAGGGATGGATGGACACTTATGCCTCTTCTGTCTTCCTTCTCCTTCCTTATTCTTGTTCACATCACCCTCTGGATCACTAGAGATGTCTATTTACAATATTTCAAGCCATTTTCTTCTTTTAACTTAGTCAAAACTCCAGCAAAAGCAAGTGTTTTACTCTACAGTGTCAATTTAGCACTTCAAGCCTGCCTTCTCTGACAGAAAGAATATTGTCTCTTCCTCTAAATTTGACGGTGACCTGGATGCACCCCCACTCACAGCTGGCTGTGGCAGTCTGGTGTGAGCACCTTCTTGTACCTCAGCCCCTGAATTAGTCAGCTACAGAAACTTCAACAAACATAACATCTCCCTTTTCTCCTGCCTTCTTCCCACCCTCTTACTTCTCTTCCTTGTCTCAGCCTTGTCTGATGGAATGATTTAATTACCCAGCCTGTGCTTTCAAAGTGATTCCTCATGTACAAGTGAGTCATTAATACATCAAGGTAGGAGCAGCAAGCATATCAGGCATTCCATTCCAGCTGTGCATTAGATGGACCTTCCTAGCCCTTAGGTTGTCAAAACTCAATGGTAGTCAGAGAAGTCAAACTCCTAATCCAAATCTTCTGATGGTAATTCCCTGTATTCATCTCTACCCCATTTTGAAACTATAACATGAAATAAAATATTTAACCCTATTTTAAGACTATGGTGAGAGTCCTATCTCTTCTACTTATTGTTTCAGTTGCACACTTAGTCTGATTGCTCATTCAAATTCTGCAATATTTAGCTGTTTTGATTTTTTTATTTCATTTGGTTTCGTTTTGTGTTTTGCAGTTTAATCCATTTGCATTCTGTGCCGGGGGTTAATCTCAGTCCCTGAGACAAATGCGAAGCACACATTCTTCTGTGACATAGGCTGCACTTATTTTGACTAATCTCTTTATACAATAACCTATTTAAAGCACTTTTTTGATATTGCATATTGCTTTCCATTGTGTACACAAACCATATGTTCTTCATCCATTCATCAGGTGCTGTGCACTTAGGTTGCTGGTATTTCTTGGCTTTTGTGTAAAAGTTGCAATGAGCACATAGACGCCAGTGCTTCTTCAACACACTGATTTCATTGCCTTTGTCTATATACCTGGCAAAGGCATTACTAGACTATATGTATATATTTATTTTAATTGTTTGAAGATGCTTCACAATGACTCTTCTACTGATTGTACTCACTAAATTTTTCATCAATAATGCACAATAGTTCCTGACTTTCTATGTATATACTTAGTTTCTGGATCTAATAGATACTTATTACAAAGGTAAGAGAACATATGATTATGATTATGCTTCTAATCAAATTTCTCACATGATTAATTGATGTGAGTCTTAGCAAACATCTCAGAACTAATTCTAAGTCTTCTTTTAAGGGCTATTTAGTTCTAATGAACAATTATAGTAGTTAATTGGTAGTTTTGCTATTAAGTCTCTCTGATTCTTTCCATGTCCTGAATATCAAACTTTTGTCTTATGCACAGTTTGCAGATGTCTTATCCCATTTGGTAGTTGTTTCATTTCCCCACTGACTCTTTGTTGTTGTTCTTTTAACAAAGCTTTTTGCTTTGTTGTGATACTTTTCATCTGATTTACTATGTACATATGTGCTTTTGCAAATAACATTGAAACTTCACCTAGGCTTTTGCAGGAGGTATTTTTAATTTTAATTCTTATATTTCAGACTTTAATCTATTTTGAAATGACTTTTGCAACTGATAATATACAGGTGAAGGGTTCCACTTTTGTGCATGGGTGTACACTGTTCCTCACATGTCTGAAAAGGCTTCAACTCCTCTGTGTCTGCATTTATATGAAAACCAGTCTGCACTGCTGCAACCTTGCATGATGTCTTGAAGCCAGCTAACACATACTATTCAACTCATTATTTTGACAAGTTATCCTTGTGATGTGGAACATTTTATAGTTATATATTGATTTTAATATTCTTTTCTAGTTATTGCAAGAATTCCATTTCTACTTTTACAGGGATTTCAGTCAATCTGTAGTTTAACTTGAATATTATAAATATTTTATGAAAATGAGATATCTTTCCATTTTCCTGGTTTTCTTTTATTCTTATGTGTGTTTCTTCTAAAATTTCCCTGATCACTGTTTCATAGTTTGATGAATGAGATTTCACCTTTGATCTTCCTTTCAGATACTCCACTACTGGACTATACCAATGCCACTGATATTTTTGCTTGGTTTTGAATCCCGAAACTTTCCTGAGCACATTGCTAGATTCCATGTCACTTTTGTGAAGTGTTTAGCATTTTCTATCTGTAAAATCATTGACCTGAATGAAAAAGTTAACTTTAAAACCATAAGCAAAATTATAAAAGAAATGAAATTAGTTGCCCATGATTCAGTGAATACTCCCTTATGCAATTCCCAGCTCCCATAGTCAACTTAGTAAGCCATAGAAAGAGAATACAAGCACAAAAGAAGTATTACTTGCTTGGAAGACAGCATGGAGCAGGAGTTGGAGTGGATAAAAAAGGTAGTGAGTACATTTAACACTAGTAGGAAATTGTAAAACAATAAATAAAAATATTGAAATAAAATAATTATCAAAGAAAAGGCAAGGATCAAATGGTATCTTCTTCTGAATTCCACATCCTTCCAGGAAAATAAATAAATAAACAAACAAACAAATAGACCATTTGTTAGGTTTAAAAGGAATGGGCTTCGAGATAATAATTTTTTTTTATAATAAGTCAGGAGCTACTAAGTAAAAACTGAAAGACTCCTCTCTATGATCTGAAGGAAAACAAAAGCTCTCATGAGAATTCACTGCTTCCTTTAATGTAGATCCATCAAGCTGTAGGAGAAATGAACAGGTTTGGGTTTTGATGGTATGGAGCAGAAAAAAAAAGACCTAGGTTTCATTGATAAGATTTAACAAAGTAGATGGAAGAAAAGCATCAGCAAATGTGACAGAAGGAAGATGAAACCTGAAAGTAAAACTCTAGATTTGGAAAGGTCAGTAAGAAGACAATGCCTTAAAGTTCCACATAAATCATCTCATTTCAGAACAGGCAGGACACATTTCATGATGAGAATAAAACATACGTTTATACTTAAATAATTAGATATCTAAGCATTTAAATTTGTATTCAAAACACAATCTTACTTTTTTATTGTTTGAGACTTTAATACATGCATAATATATTTAAATCAAACATGCCACTGTGTCATCCCTTCCAAGTCCTTAGCTAATTCCCTCTCCAATTCCTGTGCTCTTTGTTGTTGTTTCTAGGACTTCTGAGTTCACTTGGTACTGTTCATATGAGAATGGTATGTAACGATATACTTAGCATGGTGGGTATTTTAAAGGCCACATTCCTTGAGCAATCTTGTTCTCATTCCCAAATCAGTTATCAATAGCTACACAGCTAGGGGTGGAACTTTGTCTACCCATGCTGGGATTCTGCAGGGTTTCACCAGGTCTTGGGGGTGAATGATTCTAGTGTTTTGTTAGTGCCAGTATCTTCATCTCCTACTGCTTATTCCTTAGCCTGGGACTTCATATCTCCTGTTGCCTCATGATAGGATGGAATCAATGTATTCAATAATTCTCTCATAATAAATCAAATAGAAAAATGGAGGACTTATTAGGCTTATACTTAGGAGCCTCCACCCCTCCTCATGTAGCAAAATCATTTTTAAATTAAAGCATAATTCCTTTATTTCTAATTGACCCAATAAGGTCACATAAACGACCCCAAGCTAGCTTTCTGCAAGAAGAAAATTAATGTACCATGATTCACACTCCAGAAACCAGAAAAGATGAATCTTGGTGAAAAGAAAGTTCTTTAATAGGTAACCAATGAGCCCTGCCATTGTGATTAATCCTAAAATGGAGCACACATGTACTTCAATCATGTGATACAAAGCCAGATTTACTGGATCCAAATGATGTAGAATACGGGGCATCAATATAAATAGTTGTTTGTTTGAAGTGAAAATTTGTATTTTGGAGACTCGGTTGTGTCATGTAATGTTTTCCTAGAAGCTGTCTGTTTTCTTTTTTCTTTCTTTCTTTTTCTTTTTCTTTTTTTTTTTTTGGATACTTTATTTATTTACATTTCAAATGTTATCCCCTTTCCTCGATTCCCCCACCCCCGCCAGAAACTCCCTATTCTATCCCCTGTCCTCCTGCTCCTGCCTCCACCCATCCACCATCCACCAACTCCTGCCTTCCCATCCTCAAATTGGGCATCGAGCCTTCTCAGGACCAAGGGCCTCTTCTCCCATTGATGCCCAACAAGGCCATCGTCTGCTACATATACAGCTGGAGCCATGGGTCTTAGCGGTTTAAACCCTTGGAGCTCTGGTTGGTTGATATTGTTCTTCCTATGGTGTTGCAAACCCCTCCAGCTCCTTCAGTCCTTTCTCTAACTCCTTATGAAGCTCAAAGAGAAGGAAGATAAAAGTGTGGGTCCTTCAGTCCTTCTTAGAAGGAGTAACAAAATATGGCAGCAAATACGGAGACAAAGTGTGGAGCAGAGACTGAAGGAAAGGCCATCCAGAGACTACCACACCTGGGGATCCATCCCATATACAATCACCAAACACAGACACTATTGTGGATGCTGACAGGAGCCTGATATAGCTGTTTCCTGAGAGGCTCTGCCAGATCCTGACACATAAAGAGGCAGATGCTCTCAGCCAACCATTGAACTGATCACGGGGAAGCTGTCTCACTACATACAGGATGTTTTGCTGAAGCAGGCATATGAGATGATGTTTTGCTGAAACAGACATATAAGAGGATGGTTAGCTGAAGAAGACACATGAGAGGATGTTTTGATGAGACAGACACTTGAGAGGATGGGTGATGTTTGGAAAGAGTATAACTATAACCCAGCAGACAATGGACAGTGCCCACTCGCATTGGTGTGCCTTCCAATGCTTCGTTGGTCTTCACTGATGATGCTCTTGCATTGGTATGTCTTGCAAAGCTTTGCTGGTCTTCGCTGATCTTTGTGTGTCATGACTTCATAGAGAGAAAAATGCCAAAGAAATTCCGATGATTTCTGGATGCTTCTTGCTACCTTTTTGGACTCCTGCAAATTTGGTAGAGCTTGCCGATTTGGTGGAGCCTTCTGCACTTTTAGCCACGCCTTGCTTTGTCTTCCTGATTATGTTTGGTGTTTGCCTATTATAGTGGACTGAATCCACTGACTCATGTTTGAAGTCACTCCAAAGAACTACTTCTAAACAGATCCACATCCCCCATTTCCTATTATCTTCCTTCTCCTTGACCTTTGATGACTGGGCTAAAAGAGAGCTTGAAATCTTTAAGTACCTTTATTCAAATAGGTTTTGAAAAATCTAAGCATACAGTTGTTTGTTTGTTTGTCAGTATGACGACATCTGATGTTGGAAATCTTCACTTTTTTTTTTTTTTTTTTTTTTTGGTTTTTCGAGACAAGGTTTCTCTGTGTAGCCTGGAAATCTTTTTGTTTTGTTTGCTTTTTAGTTTACATTTGCCTTGTTCTCTCTCCACAAGAAGAGAAATTACAGTGGCTGGAGTGTGTAAACCGGATGAGAGACCAATTGCTGGACAAATGTAGCAGGTTCCCTAAGTAGACGTAATGGTGGCTTAATTTAGAATGTGACTAACAGGGTAGAAAATTGACTCAATCTGCAGTCCTGAAGAGCTCTTCCAGTGAAGAGAGTGGAAATTTGTTGATGGGAGAGAAAGGAGGAGACTCCAACAGTTCAGTTACTGTGAAGCTTCTGGCTCAGCTCTCTGGGAAAATAGCCCTTCCCCAGAGGGTAGAATTAGAGGCAAGAGGTGAGTCTGAGGGAAATGATGAGCACAATTTCACTGGGCTTAAAACAGCAAAGGCACCCTTTGGCCAGTCGTTTAACCAAAATTATGACTATAAGAGTCAAGCTGGTTAGGTAGACTGATCGATCAAACTAGTCAAATCAGTGAGCTCTGCATGGAGCTAGAGCCATTAGTGAATAAAGTTGAAAGATCAAAGATGACATATGACTTCAAATTTTGACCTATTACACACACACACACACACACACACACACACACACAGACACACACACACATACACACACCAAGAACAATAAAAACTAACCATATACTAGTACACAATGATATGGTATTACATGACTCAATTATTGATTCAGATCATCTAATCTAGTAACCAAAGCAACAAATACAAGGTCAAGTTAAAAGGCATTTACACTTGACACTGCATTTTTTATATTGAAAATTTAAAAATATGTATTAGAATGAAAGAATTAAAGAATATTGTATATAAAGGAACCCCTGAAACAGCTCAGTGAGTAAAGCCAATTCCTCCAAGCTGACAAGTTGAGCTTAATCCCTGGGGCCCACATACAGAACAAAGAGAATCTACTCTTACAAGTTGTCTCTTGATGTCCACACACACTCCATGGCACATAGGAACTCAATACAATACATAAACACAGAAATAAATAAATAAGTAAATAAATAAATAAATAAATAAATAAATGTAGTAAAAGACCATTGTATAACAAACAGATGTGGTTTGGTGTTTTACAACCTACTCTTAAAGACAGAATATGAATGATGTATTTCCTTAATTGAGAAAATATAGAACATTGGATAATTTTAGCAGATATATTCTGGTAAAGATTCTTTTTTTCATATTATCTGGGGTTTTTTGTTTTTTTTCTTTTTTTCTTTTTTTTCCTTTTTTTCTTTTTTTTAACTTTTATTGCATTATGATTAGAAAAGTTACATGATTTCAATTTATCTGAATTTGTTAACATTTAAAAACATGTTTTAAGTAAATAGAATTAAATCACATTCTTGTTTCCCTTGTGTACCCCAACTCCTCACAGAGGCACCCACTTCAATACCTACAATATCTTTTTTGTCATATTCCTTAAAATTCATAAAATATAACAATAAAAATGAGTATATATAAGTTGTTTGATATAAAACAACAATCAATTTAGCAGTCTTATGTAGATGCTCATCTACAGCAATAGTGAAAATACATTTCTCTCAATATAAATTTTAAATAACTCCAAACATATTAACTGTATATTTCAAAATAATACATCACTACTAGTATTTTTCTTAAATGAACAGAAATATATAAAGTCTTTTTGTTTATTTAAAACAGTAAATCTAATCATGTCTTCATTTTGAAATTATTGAGCAATATAAAAAACCACTGAGTTAAAAATATTTTCTTATGAAATTAACTGAAATGCTTAAGGAAGTTAAAAAAAGATTTATCAATGCATAAAGGTCTTTCTACAGGAACATTTGATTCCTGTACTTACAATCACTTATAATGAGTTGTCAATATTCTTTTTTTTTTTAATTTTGGAAAATTATTGTCTTTATTTATAGTCTCTAATCTAACAAAATAATCATTTTCTTTTTTCTTTTTTTAGATATTTTCTTTATTTCATGTAAATTTCTCCTTTCCCAGTTTCCCCTCCAAAAAACAAGCAAACCAACAAACAAACAAAAACAAGAACAAACCCCTGTTGCCTCTCCCCCTCCCCATGCCTGCCACCCCACCCTCTCCCACTTATTAGCCCTGGCATTCCCCTACACTGGGGCACAGAACCTTCACAGAGCTGAGGGTCTCTCCTCCCATTGATGATTGAATTTGAAATCCTCTACTATATGCATGCTGCCAGAATAATCAGTCCCACCATGTATAGTCCTTGGTTGGTGGTTGAGTCCCTGGGAGCTCTGAGGGTACTAGTTAGTTCATATTGTTGTTCATCCTAAGGGGCTGCAAACCCTTCAGCTCCATAGGTCCTTTCTCTAACTTCTTCATTGGGGACCCTGTACTCAGTTCAATGGATGGCTGTGAGCCTCTACATCTGTATTAGTCAGGTACTGTCAGAGCCTCTCAAGAGATAGCTATATTAGGCTGGCTTGTCCTTCCTTCAGTCTCTGCTCCATAGTTAATCTCTGCAACTCCTTCCGTGGGTATTTGGTTCCCCCTTTTAAGGAGGAATGAAATGTCCACCTTTTGGTCTTCCTTCTTCTTGAGTTTCTTGTGGTTTGTGGGTTGTTCTTCCTGTAGTCCAAGCTTCTGGGCTAATAACCACTTATCAGAGAGTGCATACCATGTGTGTTCTTTTGTGATTGGGTTACCTCACTCAGGATGATATTCTCCAGATCCATCCATTTCCCTAAGAATTTCATAAATTCATTGTTTTTAATAGCTGAGTAGTACTCCATTGTGTAGATGTACCACAGTTTCTGTATCCATTCCTCTGTTGAGGGACATCTGAGTTGTTTCCAGTTTCTGGCTATTATAAATAAGGCTGCAATGAACATGATGGAGCATGTGTCCTTATTACATGTTGGAGCCTCTTCTGGGTATATGCCCAGGAGTGCTATAGCTGGGTCCTCTGGTAGAACTATGTCCAATTTCCAGAGGAACCGCCAAACTGATTTCCAGAGTGGTTGTACCAGTTTGCAATCCCACTAGCAATGAAGTAGTGTTCCTCTTTCTCCAAACCTCTCCAGCATGTGCTGTCACTTGAGTCTTTTATCCTAGCCAATCTGACTGGTGTGAAGTGGAATCTCAGAGTTGTTTTGATTTGCATTTCCCTGATGGCTAAGGATGTTGAACATTTCTTTAGGTGCTTCTCAGCCATTCAGTATTCCTCAGTTGAGAATTCTTTGTTTAGCTCTGTACCCCATTTTTAATAGGGTTAACTCTGTTTAAATAAGAAATAAATATCAATCAGATATTTTAAGTGTTTTTTGGTAACACCATTCCAATACATTTAGTAACTTGCCAAAGAAAAAGCATTTAATGAATTTCAAATAAATATTTATTTTCAAATTGTGAAAGATCTGAGATTTTTGTTAATGAAGTTTAAAAGAAGGACTTTATAGTTTTATTCTTGAAGAAAGATGCCAATTACTAATGAGTAAATTATAATCAAATTTTTGGAATATTAATCTACATTGACATGGACAAATGTAATAATGATTATGGATGAAATGAAAGAGTTGCTTCATGTTTTAAATATTTTCTTAGCTGAAAATAAAAGTGTTTAAAAATCGTACAAAAATAGAGGAAGACAGATTCTAAAACATTACAATTAATTATAACAATTTTTCCAGCCAAAGACTACCTGTATAATAAGCTTCATTTGAGGGATACCAAATATTGCAACCACAGACAGTCCTCTCTCTGAGTATTTGACATTGTGTATGTGTGCAGTATGTGAGGTTGTACATACTATTAGAATTTGCCCTTTTATATTACCACTATAAATACTGAGACATATGACAGACACGTAGCCTTTAGGTCTCTAGATTTTTCAAAAGTAGCAGATTCATGATAGAGTAGCAGAATCAGCTGAGGAGAAACTGTCATACAAGAAATATTTTCCAGCAAAGAATTCACACTAGGATTGGGTTTTCTGACATGTTTGGTCATGCAGATGCAAAAACCACCCAAAGAGTTTGTGTGTTTGTTTGGTTTGGTTTGGTTTGGTTTTTTGTAGTAGTATAAGCTGCTGTGAAGACATATGGGCAGTTACTCTTTCTATGTTGGGTTTTATATATTACGGACTTCTATAGTTAAATAATAAAACTCTTATTTCAACCTACCTGGTCATATTATTTAACAAACATTCTTTTGACTACTTGCTGTTCAAACTAATCAATAAATAGTTGATAATTTGCAGTTTGTCAACAATATAAAAATTCTGTTATTATCCCAAATTATTATTCATCCAGTTAGCTTTTGTTTGGCATTACACTTGATTAATCAGTTCCTATTATTAAAATGCAATGCAATCTCAGCTCAGAGAAAGATTTCAGCATTTGTTAAATTGAATCGAATTGCTCTCATGAATAATACATTAGAAACAGCACACTGATGGTGAACTTCTATGTTAGTTTCAACTTGCACTTGAAGATCTTCACCATCAGCTTACTCTTATATCTCAGATAAGTACAAACCTTGTATTATACCCAATTAGTACACGAGGAACAATGGCTCAGTGGTTTATCTTTCCAAATGAAGTTCTCAAGTTTCCAGTGGAAATGTTTCCCACAAAGCTTCAATCTGCAGTGATATAAGAACCACCTGGGGGATTGTTATCATTTGAATAACAGAGTCTAAAAAGGCAGGGAAAGAAAAAGACTTCTTTGAGAGTTGATTGCTTTTCTGCCATTATGATATCCTTTGCTACAGATACCATGCACCTCCACTACACCCACTGAAAATTAAAGTCACTCTTACTATCTTAAAACTGGTTCATTTTTTCACACTACTGACTTCATTATAAAATTTCTTCTCCTCTAATTGTTCACTTTTGAAAGTCAAAACAATGAAAGAGATTTCTCAAATTTGTATTTACATGTTACATCAACCCTCCCTCAAAAAATTCCCTTCATGAATATTCCTTAAACACAGGTGATTGATAGCTTGTGTGTAACAGAAGTGTCACTTTGTTTTTTAAATAGATATGGTTGATTTTTGAACAGATCATCAAAGATCGTTGGTCACTGATTAAACTTAGCTCCAGCCTCAACATCAGAGCTGCTGATTTTGCATTTTTGTCTCTTGAGTGCCTTGTTAACATGGGTGTTTTCTTTCTGCTGAGGAATGATTTGTTATTATTATGCCAATAATAATACCATGAATTTCACCTGGTAGTAACCACAGAAAGTAGGGAAAACATGGCTCAATTAACCCTTAAGATATCCCTGACTAAGTTTTTAAAGTTTGATGGAGTCAAGGACATTCTGATTTGTACTAAAAGTTGGGAAATGAAACAAAAATTAAGTAAATGCAATACTTGACACTATTAGTCAAAATCTCACATAAGTTTTAGCACAAATAGTGGCCATTCTTTTACTTTTCCCAGCCTAATGTTTAGCATTTCATTAATCAAGAAAGAAATATCAAGAAGCAATAAATGTTGTCAACCTATATTAATGAAGACTCTTAAAAATCCACTTAGAGAAATAAGTATTTGATCCTTAGTAATAGTAGTCTCCATAAATAATGAAATGAAATAGTATTTCAGGAAAGCCTCAATGTACAAAAGAATGGGTATCTCCCAAGTAGAGCCAAGGTAGGCAACATCTATGACAAGCTTAAGTTCTTATATTACCCAGAAGGTTTTTTTTTTTCATTATATAGTACCCAAGGAGGGGAAAAGCTATGAAAGCAACTTGATAAGGTGAGCATGCAGCTCATAAATCCCCCTGAAGTGGAAGTTTCTAGATATGTTAGATGATGCAGATTCACATGGAGTTTTGCTGATACAGACTCACATGATGTTTTGCTAAGACAAGACTCATTGGAGGACACATGATGTTTGGAGAGAGATGGTGTGCCTGTATAGATATTTTTGCAATGCTTCATTAGTCTTGAGTCTTTGTTCATCTTTACTTCATTAAGAGAAAATTTCTCCTGGTATCCCACTGATTCTGGTCGCTCCA
>JADRCD010210241.1:0-13457 GCA_019843815.1 Montemys delectorum
CACATGGCTGTTGATCACCAGAGGAAGTCAGGACTAGAACTTAAGCAGGTCAGGAAGCAGGAGCTGATGCAGAGGCCATGGACTGATGTTCCTTACTGGCTTGCTTTTTCTGGCTTGCTCAGCCTGCTCTCTTATAGAACCCAAGTCTTCTAGCCCAGGGATGGCACCACCCACAAGGGGCTCTACCCCCATGGTCACTAATTGAGAAAATGCCCTACAGCTGGATCTCATGGAGGCACTTTCCCAACTGAAACTCCCTTCTCTGTGATAACTCCAGCCTGTGTCAAGTTGACACACAAAACTAGCCAGTACAGAGACCGATTCCCTCTTAAAGAGACACCCATGTAGGGCAACGCACAACTGCTGGTACCTCCAACTCCAGGGCATCTGATGACTTCTGGCCTCCACGAGTACCCAAACACATGTGACATGTATGTATACATAAGAAATTTAATTTTTTATTTTTAATTATGTATAAATATGTTTTATGTAAGTGCTTCCCTTATGCCTTTTGATCTTTGAAGTCACAGCAGGTAGGCATCTTGATGTGGACTTTGCAGCTAAAAAATTTTTACTGGTGATTTCTACCAACGACTTACAAAAGATTTAAACCCAAACCCAAAACTTGTTTCCCAAAATTGGGAAGATGAGACTAGTAGATTTATCTCGTGTAATGTATGGAATAAAATGAATTAAAAGGTGTTAAAATAGGAAGAAAAAATAGTCCACTTGCAGATATATAATTTTATACATATCTATATACTTGATTTAGGATTCACCCAGTCATTTCCTTCCACTTGACATCTCTGGCCCCAACTCCCTTTCTCGATGTCTTTACTACATTCTCACAATTATTCAGCTTTCCTACAGGGCTTAAGTTGGTTCACAGCACAGATGTGGGGCAGTGTACAACCACTTGTAACTCCAGCTCCAGGGCATCTGATGACCTCTTCTGGCCTCCATGAGAACTGCAACACATGTAGCTCATGCATAAATAAACATAAATATGAAGTTTAAATTTTTATTTTAAATTATGTATAAATGTATGTGACTCTGTGGGTGACCTGCTGGTTTCTTTTTTTTTTTTTAAAGATTTATTTATTATTATACATAAGTACACTGTAATTGTTTTCAGACATGCCAGAAGAGGGTGTCAGGTCTCATTACGGGTGGTTGTGAGCCACCATGTGGTTGCTGGGATTTGAACTCAGGACCTTCAGCAGAACAGTCAGTGCTCTTACCCGCTGAGCCATCTCACCAGCAAGCTGCTGGCTTCTTAAGGGTCCTCACTGAAACTCTAGTTATAGCTGGTTATGAGCTGCCCAGCATGGGTTCTGGGAACTGAACACAGGTCTCCTGGAAGAACAGCTAGAGGTCCTAAATCACTGAGCCATCTTTCCAGCACTGTTTACATATAAAGGATTTTGGATAGATGTAAAACTATGCACATTATATATAAAGGATTCATATTATATATGCAAAATATATATGAAAGGTGTGAATATTATATATGAATCTGTGCATATATTTTCATATATGATGTATATGAATCTATATATACATATTATATATATATAAATATATGTGAATCCTTTTTATATATGAAGGGTTTTGTATAGATGTAAAACTATACACATTAAATACAACTGCATGTTTTTCTCTAATTGGAATTTGCTTCGCTTTTAAATCTTGAACTCAACCACAACACCTAACCTCATAGAAGAAAAATTTTTCTTCCCTATGGTACTTTACCTGTTTCACATTGAATTGTAAGCACTCTTTATATGTGCTTGGCTTTTTCACTCTTTTGTACTGTTAAAGAAGTATACAGGTTGTGAGTTATTTCTTCCTCTTCCTCATCCTTCCCCCCTCCTTCCTTCTCTATTTTCTATGACATATAATCTTAAGCCAATGAAGACTTAAATTTTGTTGTAATTGATTCTTTTTAAT
The DNA here is from genome assembly GCA_019843815.1 of Montemys delectorum. Lineage (NCBI taxonomy): Eukaryota > Metazoa > Chordata > Mammalia > Rodentia > Muridae > Montemys > Montemys delectorum. The sequence goes on from JADRCD010210241.1 coordinate 1,951, forward strand.
GTAACACGCCCCCCCCCCCGTTTCTACTGCATACATGTAAGCTCTGATTTACACATCTATACTGTCAATCAACTTCAGATTTGTTTTAGTGATGGAATAAACCTTTATCTCCCATGGGAGGAACTGTGCTGCTCCTGAATGTCTGACTTTGGACTCTGCCTGCGTGACGTCTAACAGCCTCTGCAGGTGTTTGCTGCTTCTGGGTTATGTATACTTCCCCCAGACTTTATACCTTATTGTCATGAATTTGTCAAAGTTTCATTTAGTAAAACAAAATGTTTTATATAGTATATACTCAGATATTAAAAGGAAAACTGTTAATGTTATATAAAACACACCACTTGAACACTGAAATACATGGCCACTTTAATAGTTACCACACCAATGTTTACATACACGTATTTGAAAATTATAGGACAATCTGTGCATGTCACATTCATATTATTACCCATATTAGAACAAATACACATAAGCAGATATTCAGTTATATCAGTGTAACACACAAGGCTTCTGCTTGCTTCAAGCCTCTCAGTTAAAAGGAGACATTAATTAAATAAATAGAGTGGGAGTCCGCGACTTCATTATTAGCAATAAGAAACAAGTCATTTTGACATGTATAACAATTTGACAAACTTGAGTTACACTTACAATATTCTATTTCCAAAAAATCATAAATTTACAAGGGTCACTGTCAGGGTGAAAATACATATTTTTTTTATTTTCTAAAAATGCTATTAGGATTTGATATTATTTGATTTATTTTTCACATATGGCATGTTAGAAAGTAAAAATATCTGTGGGCAATTCTGTGCATTGTGCAGGCTGAAGAGAGGGTGGTTTAGGAGCAGATAAACCTGCGTTCACTCACTAGCTAGCATTGTTCCTAGTCTGTGTTGGATGATGCTGGTCCATCACCTCTAGGATGCAAACTTAAAATGTATCATGAGTACTACATGAATATAAATTTACTTCCATATTTTCACAGGGTAGCAATAGTGAAATATCGCAATTTTACATTGTAATTGAAAAAACAAAAAAATTGGTGAAATCAACAAAAATCAATTTATACTGAAAAATTGCACTTTTAATAAGTAAAGAAACATCTCATCAGGAATAAATTTTCCTAATAAAGCTTAATGCCTACTCTATCCTGATTTTAAAGTAACTACTAAAATATGATAAGATAGTCAATGATTAAGGACTTTTGGCTTTATTTTGTGCGGCTGATACAAAAATAATGGCTATATTTAAGGCTTATTAAGTGATTGTAGTTGCCCTGAACCAATCTATTCTCGGTACCATGACACCAGTTGAAATAGACCCACTGTCCTCAAGGACCACGACAGAGCTCTCATGACACCTCATATAGAGCCAATCATGACCTTTCTGAGTGTAAGCAAAGGTTTATGTGGTGGCATGTGACAACTCAGTTCATCTGACTTGAAGAATGAGCCACATATACAATCACAAACCCGTCTTTTTCATGCTAAGCATATGATACTTGGAAGAAATGGCATTCCAGAAAATTAAATTTATATGGTCACAAGGAACATGCTAGTCCATCTAGCAATTCCTGAAAACATAGGCTCACATCTTTGTTATTTCCCAGCCTCCCTCCAAATCTGACTTAAAAAAAATCCCCTCTTCCAGGGAATTCGCCCTTACCCAACTTCACACATCCTTTACATTTAAGCATTACCTTTGTTAATGTCAGCTTGCATATATATTTTTTGGGTTTTTGTGGCCTTAACTTCTAGCTATAAGGAATGCGTTCTTTCACTTTTGAACATCCTGCATTGTTTAGCACAGTACTGTGTACCTATGTGTAAATGTGGCATGCTTGTGTCTATGTGTGTGTGTATGCGCACATGCATGCCTGCATGTGTGTCTACTGAATGAATAAAAACGTAAAGAACCTGGGTGTTTGCAGAGAAAAAAGTTACAGAACTTGACAGAAACAAGAACTGCTGGTACGAAGTGATCCGATTTCCAAAAGTAGGTCTGTTTGGTCTACAATGTCAATAATAAAACATTAATAATAAAAAAGTAGTGGGAAACAGTTTTAAAAAGTTTTATGAAATATTCCAAAAGTTTTTTGATAAATTATTATTATTAAAAGCACCAAACCCAAACATTTTACCTAATATCATTGAATAGTGGCTTAATAACTTTCTATGACATATGAACATAGACTTGTTTTTGTTTAAGACAAAGAATACTGAACAGGAACAGGTGTTGTGAATCAGGATAAGAAGGCCATTTGCTCTAGTTAATAGATAATACATATATTGCAATAAATTTAAATATTCTTCTTGGTACATATACATGTAATATTAATTAAAAGAATTGTTTACATCAAGATGTCAAAGATATCAGGAGTTGTTTTGGTACTGTAAAACATGACACAATACTGAAATTGCTACTTAACCAGAAAAAATTTTGTTTATAGTATCTATTAATACTAAAATAGGATATAATAAAAAAATTATTCTCAATGTGTTTATTTTCAAATTTGCCTGACAGTGTCCTTTTAAGAAATCTGACAATTTATAGTTAGTAACACACATTTGAATTTCACTTTCCTGACTGAAAATATTACTTACACAATAACAAACAACAAATAGTAGCTTTTTACTGAAGTGCTCTGCAATTTACATTTAAAGCTTTGCAGTAAGACAAAAATCCATTGTACTGTTCATATGCTAAATTATATAGCATGTTATATGCCTTATACAAAGAATTAGAAAGTAAATAAAAAAGGAGGCATACAACCCAGGATCATAGGTATGGGCTGTTTTAGCTGTCATTCTAAATGCTAGTTTATGTTGAGTTCTACTTTATTTTTGAATCCAAGAAACTTTACCTTTAAATAAAAGAGGGAGAGAAAAATCGAGTGTAAAGTGCAAGCATAGAACCCCATAAAATTTCCCCCTCAGTATCTAGGGACGTAAACTATGAGACAAGGGCAGCTCTTTGAGCTCCTGTAAGTGTATCCTTGATGCCTGGAGCACCCCACAATATGGCCAGGACACACACTCTGAAATGACAGCACTGGCCAATTACAAGCTTATTTAAGTGGCTTCTTCCTTGGAGAAAAGAAAAAAGATACTAAGCTAAGACTCTGCTTTTTTTCCTTTTTTTTTTTTTTTTTTTTTTGTCTTCCTCCTTAATCCTCTTTTTCTCTAATCCTCTTTTTCTCTAATGTACAATGGTGATCTTAAAGCACTTTTTGAAATGCTCACTAGTAACTGTTTCCAACAACACAGGGGAACTAGATTAATTTACACAGTTAATACAGACAAATGACCAGTGAAGATACTAGGGTGAGGTCCTAGGATTTGTTACACGGAGAGCTAAACTTGCAAGAGATCTCATGGCAAAAGTAGACACTTTGTGGCATACCCCAGCTTTTGAAATATAGTTAGAAGCTAAACGAAACAGCCTTTCCGCACCAAAGGTATTGAAGTGCCCAGGAAGCACCTTCTCTACAAGGCCTCTGTCCACCAACTCTATGAGGCGTTCACAAGTTCCAACATAGTCACTGATCCTGCTGTACGGGAGCCAGTCAATCAGGGATCCATCATACACGACGTCACCACTGAAGAGTACCTTGCGGTCTTTATCGTGTAAGCAAATACTGCCTCTGGAGTGACCTGGCATGTGCATAACTGTGAGCTGTCTGTCACCAAGGTTGATCACATCCCCTAAAACAGAAACAGAAATTACTGATAAATACATGCTAGTGTACTTGATGTTAATCATTGAAAAAAGCAGAGGACCATTAGCTAGGTTTCCAGGGAAGTCAGGACAGCTTTTAGCTTTACTTTCATGTTATGTTTCTCCGTGTGTGTGTGTGTGTGTGTGTGTTTGTGTGTGTGTGTGTGTGTAGGTATGTATGCTATGTTCTGTGTGCATGTGTGTACATTATGTGTATGTATGTGGGCTGTGTGTATGTATGCTATATGTGGTATGTGTGTATGTGTACTGTGTGCTCTGCTGTGTGTGTGTGTGTGTGTGTGTGTAGGTATGTATGCTATGTTCTGTGTGCATGTGTGTACATTATGTGTATGTATGTGGGGTGTGTGTATGTATGCTATATGTGGTATGTGTGCATGTGTACTGTGTGCTCTGCTCTGTGTGTGTGTGTGTGTGTGTGTGTGTGTGTGCGTGTATTTGTGTTTGTGTGTGTTTGAGGCAGGGGGACTGCAATAATTCAAAGTTAGCTTGGGCAACAGTGGTTTTCAAGTTATCCTGAGCTACAAAGTGAGAATCTATCTCAAAAAAGACCAAAATAGATCAATAAATAACAAAATCATGAAAAAATTAACCAGAGTACAGAAGATCAAAGACTTATTGATCAAATTAATATAATTGCCATATATAAAACACTTTATATGCAGAGAGATAACATTTATTTGATTACATATCAATATTTGTTTACCTATAATGCTAATACATAAAACAAGTTTCAATAAATTTAAAGGAATAAAATGCAAAATATACCCTCTGACTACAATGCAATTAAAGTATTATTAGAAATAACTAGAAATAAGCAGATAATTTGGGAGTGGGTGGGTGGGGGAGCACCCTCACAGAGCAGGGTAAGGGGGGATAGCAAGGGGGTTTGCAGAGGGGAAACTGGGAAAGAGGATAACATTTGAAATGTAAACAAATAAAATATCCAATTAAAAATAAATAAATAATTCCTTAAAAAAGAAAGAAAAATAAATATTCAAGTTAAAAAAAAAAGAAGAAGAAGTCGGGCAGTGGTGGCACACTCCTTTAATCCCAACACGTAGGAGGCAGAGGCAGGCAGATTTCTGAATTTGAGGCCAGCCTGGTCTACAGAGTGAGTTCCAGGGCAGCCAGGGCTACACAGAGAAACCCTGTCTCGAAAAACCAAAAAAAAAAAAAAAAAAAAAAAAAAAAAAAAAAAAAAAAAAAAAAAAGCAAGATAATTTATACTGCATCTTAAATAACAAAAATAGTAGAAAATTAAAGAGATAGCAAGTGTGAATATGGAAATTATCCACAGGTGTCACCACCATACTTCTCCCCAGTTTATGAAAGCAAAAGGAATTAGGAAGTATCCTGGGTTGAAATAATTTGAATAAAATCAAAACATACCAGAATCTGTGGAAACTGGTAGAGCAGTATTTAAAATTACTTTAATTGCTTATTTCATAAAGCACTAAGTATTGAGATCAATTCCAAGGATGCTGTCTTAAGAAGTTAAGAGCAAACAAACACAAATGTGTATTAAGAAAGACACAATAGTTGGCTGGAGAGTTGACTCAGTTACAACGCCTGCTACAAAAGCATGAAGACCCAAGGGTGGATCTTCAGCACTCATGTAAGAAGGCTAGGTATGGCTGCATGAATAGGTAAGAGGGCATAGGATGAGTAGAGACAGGCAAATTCCTGGAGTTTCTAGCTGGCCAGACTAGCCAATTGGTGACCATCAGGTTCAACAAAAGGCCTCGTCTCAAAAGATAAGGTTGAGAGCAACTGAAGATGCTCAATGTCGACCTCTGGCCTCCACTTATATATGTATGCATTAACATTTAACACACATACACATAAAAGGGTCTTAAAATGATAATAAGGAATATAGAAAATGGGGCCAGAGAAATGAGCCGTAAAGAGAACTTGCTACTCTTGCAGAGGATGAGGGTTAGTTTTCCAGCACTTACATAGCAGCTGTAATTTCAGTTCAATGGAGCACACACTCTTCCTGGCCTCCTTGGCACCAGGTATGTAGTGTACATGCAGACAAACATTCATATATACAGAATACAAATAAATAAATAATTTTTAAAGAGAGCATAGGAAAATAGAATAGAAAACAAATGCCATTAGAGAAAAATCAGTAAAGCCAAATTGGTTTTTGAAAAATGCAAAAAATTAATATACCCTTAGATAATCAAATCAAAACAAAAATTGAAGAAAAGACAAATTCCCAGAAAGGAGGGAAGACAGCACAGCACACAGTGCCTAAGAAGCATAGGAATGTGGCACCCGTTCCTAAGTGACCAAAGCTCAGAGCTGTGGTTCCCGTTCCTCTTAAGTGACCAAAGCTCAGAGCTGTGGCACCCATTCATAAGTGACCAAAGCTCAGAGCTGTGGCACCAGTTCCTAAGTGACCAAAGCTCAGAGCTGTGGCACCCGTTCCTAAGTGACAAAAGCTCAGAGCAAGCTCAAACCCCTGCTCACTTAACCTTGCACCTGTATGGCTCCAGCACTCAAAACCTCATCAAACTGCTTCTCCTACATACATTATTTTCTGTTGTGTTGATATTGTTAGCTTGCTATTTGGGCTTTTAAATTCTTGCTGTCTCATGGGATATGACTGAGACGCTAAACCTAGGAATCCATTAGATAAAGGAAGGAACTGAGATATGAACAAAAGGTGAAAAGCAAAACAAAACAAAATCTCGTCAGTGATTTATAGCCTAGACTCCCCAAATCTAAATACAGTGACCTCTAAGCATAGTGCACATTTAGAATCTTACACAGACACAACTTGAGACCTATTATGGTCAAGATGACAAAAACACAGAACAAGGAACAACATTAGGGATATAAGAGAAAGATGCCAACTGACATACAAAAGCAAACACAGATGAATAACATCAGAGTGCTCAACAGAACTTAATGCCATGAGAGCTTGAATGATGTATTTCAAGCCCTGAGGTTAAATAATGTCTAACAAAGATATAAAGCAAGGTTATTTTTTAAAAGCAGCAGATAAGGGTATTCTGAGACCTAAAAAAGTTAAAGAAATCCATTACCACCAAGCCAGCATGGCAGGATATAGATGAATTCAAATCAGAAAGAAGGAATGAAGTATCAGTCATAACATAGGAGAGAATACATTTATGAGAGATAGATGAATGAAAGCAAAACAGACAATGATGGATCATATCCAAATTAGTCAACCCTTAAACCCTTAATAATTGATACAGGGGAGTAAGAAAATAACAAAGAACAATTCAAGCAAACAAGAAAACAACCAATGAAACAACACAAATTACGGAACTCTACATAGTAACTCTAAATGTAAATGGTACTAACTCTACAATGTAAATAAATGGCTGTACTAGCTGATTTGATTGGGTTAGAAAAATAAGATTGAACTAACTGTTGTCTAAAAGAAACACACCTCACTGGCAAAGACACAGACTGGAGGGAAAGAGTGAGACTCAAGTGGAGTGCCAAAGAAGCTGGCCTACCTACTCTAGTAGTTGATAAGGCAGATGTCAAGCCAGAATGAACCAGAAGTGATAACGCAGATCACTGCCTATCAAAGAAGGTAACAATTAAACAAAGAATTATTTACATAGGATCAGGAGGACACATCATCTGACTCACACTGGGAGTTACTGGGACCAGCAGGACCCAGGCACATTCCCAACGATGAAACATAGATCCCCCCATCAGTCCCACTCTGTACAAAAATCATCCAAAATGGATCACTGGTAACCCTAGAACTTGTAGCAGAATTTTAGCAGAGCCATTATATCTAGATGAACTCTGAGTGATGGCACATAGGCTTTGAAACAGCCTTTTGTACATAGTCAGTGATTGCTATCTGAGGTTTAATGAAGTTGCTTTTCCCATTTTGAGTTTTTGCATAACTAAGACCAGAGTCCTGGCAAACCAGGAAACCTGAAAATTGCTTAGGTGATGGTTCCCTAAGTCAGATGAGATGCTTTGGTATGTGGAAATGACTTGCTAAAAGTGCCTTTTGGGAGAATGCTTCCTGGCAGGGCAGTACAGTGGAGCTGGTTCTCACCTTAAGGTGAGCTGGCCTGAGGGCATGAGAGCAGGAGACCTTTGCCTTCTGTGGGGGACCTAGTCAGAATAGTGCTGGAGAGCTCACCCTGGTGGTACAGGTAAGGAAGAGGCAAAGACTTGAGCAACTCAGGCCCAGATCCAGGACTCAGAATTGGCTCACCCCCAAATCTTTATCACTTTCAAATGTTTGGGATAAGTAAAAGGGTCAGTCCTGCTGATCCAAAGCTGCAGGATCTCCATGGCACAGGGCAACAGCAGGATAACCAGGAGGAGTTGCCAGTCCCAGGATCCAATATTGACCATGTCACCGAAGACAGAGATAATGACTCTGGCTTAATGGATTTAAAACAGACCAATGACTCATTGCAATGAACTGCAGCAAAGATGTGTGGACAGAGGGATACACTGTGGGACACACTGTGACACGCTACAGCTTCCATGATGACAGAGATGTTTTCTATGCTTTTCTTTCCCTTTTTTGTTTGTTTGTTTGTTTGTATGTTTTGTTTTGTGTTTTTTTTTTTATTTTGTGGAAGATTGCAAGATCAAAGGGTGGATATTAGAGACTGGGAAGTGAGCAGGTGCTGTTCCAATAGGGTGGTGGAGGGGGCCTGGGTTGTGGCCCAGGCCCTGCCTGCTGTGGCTCTCTCTCTCCCTGGGGTGGCAGGGGGCCTGGTGCTGAGGCCCGAGTCTCTCTCTCTCCTCTTGGGGCCTGGCCTGTTTGCTGCACGGCGCCTTAATTAAAAAGGAGGCAATGTATGAATGAGTTATTTTATTGTAGGAAGGGGAAATATGCTAGTTGAGTGGAGAGAAGGAAAGGAGAGGAAAGAAAGAGAGAGAGAAAGAGAGAGAGAGAGAGAGAAGAAAGAGAGAAGAAGAAGAAGAGGGAGAAAGAGAAGAGAACAAAGAGCAGAGAGGAGAGAGCAAAGAGAGGAGAGAGAGAGCAAAGAGAGGGGAAGCAAGCAAGAGCGAGAGGAGGGAATAAGAGAGAGAAGGGAAGGGAACAAGAGAGAGGAAGCAAGAGAGAGAGAGGAGGGAAGAAGAGAGAGGAAGCAAGAGAGAGAGGAGGGGGCAAACTACCCCTTTTATTGTATGGGGCGTGGCATGCCTGGCTTGTGGTCAGATGACTGTGTGTAAGGTCCAGCTAGAATGCTGGGAGTTGGAGGCAGTGTCTGCCTGATAGAGCACACATCTCCTGCAGAGGCAGCTGTGAGGGGTCTGGGCTGAAATCTGAGCCATGGTCTCAGGAGCAATTCACCGAACGCCTGCCATCCCTTTGAGCAAATGCTCAGTAGGTCTCCGGGGTTCAAAGTGATTCTGCTCTACTGGACTCTGGCTGTCAGAACTGCCCCACAAGCAGGACTGGGCAGCATGAAGTCAAAATCACAAGCAATCAATAAAAGTGCCTTTCGTGTAACAATGAAGAGGCTTCTGCAAAGCTCCCAGGCAGTCAGTTCATCAGAGCTATTTCCGGGCTGCTGAGATGTCTCTTGCAGCCCAAAGTCTTTCTCTCTCCCACCATCATCCCAAGTTACCCAGAACACCAACAACTGCTAGAGCAAACCACAGTGGCAAAACAATGTTCTCACAAGGCTTCCATTAATTCAGGAAATAACTGTCAAATGCAAAAGTATTCTACAACGGAGGGACAATTATCCAAGTGCAGGAGACAGCAGGCATATGGGAGAAAATCTTATCAACTGTGTACCCGATAAAGGATTAACATCTAGAACCTGTAAGAAATGAAATATTAAACACCCAAAGGAAGAAATCCACTCACTCTGACATGCTGGGCAGTCTCATTATTTCTCTGACAAACCCTCTCATCCTACACCAGCTGCTGAGCCTGTCTGTGATACCAACTCAAAAGGCTGGGACCTTCTCATTTCTTCAACTCCTTCCCTGCTCCCCATAGTGACCAGCATGTACAGGCTGACTGACCTGCTACTTATATCTTGAAGTCAAATGAATGAATGAATGAATGAATGAATGAGAGAAAGAAAGAAAAGAAAAATGCTGCTCCTCGAGTTTCCTTCTGAGTCTATTGTTTCTTTTATCAATAAGACTAAGAACCTACAAAAGGGTAATCAGGCTAGGTGACATAAGCCAAACCCCAAACCAAATATGTTTCTTTTCATAATAGGAATATAGACACATAAACACACTCCTAACTTTCCCACAACAATAGCCGTAATGAAATTTATTATTTCATATGGTAACTACAAAAATGAATTAAAAAGGACAATAAGCTAGCACTGTTTACAATTTAAGCCTACCAATTTTAGTGCTTAGTTGAAATTAGAGTATCTTGAAAAAGGATCGAGTATTCAAAAGTGCTACATGAAAAAAGAAGTCTAAATTGATCTATGCTAAGCAAAGAAAATGAGCAATAATTTAAAATCTCCCTACAAAGTCCAGTCAAGACTTAGACTTTAACTGGCCAGCTCTGACAGTCACTGAAGAATGGGGTAATAGCAATCCTATATAAAGACCTTCCGAGTACAGAAGGAAAAACTCTTCTAAGAAATCCATGTTACACTAATAAAAAACTAGAAAAAGGCAGTATGAAACATGAAACAAAGTAATGAACACTACATAAATTTCTAACTAAATTAGTCCCAGACCTTAAAACAGAGGCAAATAAAATTCAACAGCTTATAAACAGGAAAATAACCAAGAGTTTATTGTAAAAAACTGTAAATTTGTGGGCCAATGAGATGGCTCAGTTGGTGAACGTACTTGCTCTCAAGCCTTCACCTGAGTATGATTCCCAGAACCCACATAGTAAAGGAGAATGGACTCCCGCAAGGTAATCTATATTTCCACCAGTGTGCCTTGACGCATGCACACACACAAGCACATGCACAAACACATACAAACATACACACACACACACACACACACACACACACACACACACACGCAGGCGCACACACACTCTCCCCTCCTCTCTAATAAATGTGAAAAAAAGCTGGGCAGTGGTGGCACATGTTTTTAATCCCAGCACTTGGGAGGCAGAGGCAGGCAGATTTCTAAGTTCCAGGCCAGCTTGGTCTACAGAGTGAGTTTCAGGGCAGCCAGGGCTATACAGAGAAACCCTGTCTCGAAAAAACAAAAAAAGAGTGAAAAAATAAAATTTAATAATTATTTTAACTTGTAAAATCAAATATTTTTATTTATATAAGAGTAAATTAATTATACTAAATTAATAACACACTATATTGATAGCATAAAGGAGAGCTGAGCATGGTAGCTCAAACCTATAACTCCAGCAGTCAAGAGGCTGAGGAAAAGCAGAAATTTCATGCTAGTGGGGGCTACACTGAGACTGTTCCTAAAAATGAGGAGGAAGATGAGGCAAACAGGGCCCAGGTGGTGGAGGAGGAAGGACAGGAGAAAAGGAGGAAGAGGAAGAAGGAGGGGAGGATGAAGCAACCATGAAGAAAAAGGTCCCGAGATTGACAAAAATTTCCTGTGGAAAACCTACCGGTAGTATTTCTCTCAACAGTAACGACTAAATGCCATCTTTCTAAGGCAGGAACATGGCGCTCAAGACCTTAAGGAGTACAACAAGCAAGGAGGGCAGAAGTCGCAAGTATTACAAAAGAAGAAACTGTACCTTTGTTAACAGGTACTATGACCTAATATAGAGAAGTCCTATGCTTGGTGTGTGTGTGTGTGTGTGTGTGTGTGTGTGTGTGTGTGTGTGT
>JADRCD010210241.1:13467-62599 GCA_019843815.1 Montemys delectorum
GTGTGTGTGTGTGTGTGTGTGTGTGTGTGTGTGTGTGTGTGTGTCCATCCACCATGGCCAGCACAGTAGCAATCTACAAGAGATAGGGAGGTAGTTGGATCCAGCACCATTCAGTAGCCAGTGTTGGTTCAACCTTCTGGAACCTGACCCCAAGTAGTTTACTTTAGTCATGTAAGCCCAGTGCCATTTGCAGAATGTTTCCTGGTGATAATTAACTCAGTCCTATATGCATAGATTGAGACAAATAAGCTCAGATAAAGTTCTTTGGAGGATTGGTATGGCTATTTGCACATCCATTCCCAGCCTTCTGGGCAGAAAACAGGTTCTATATCTCTGTTTCAAGGGACAATCATGGGTCTTTAACATTCCTGGTTACCCTAGCACTTATCTGAAGCACAGGATCTGCATGCCTCCTACACTCTGTAATGAAAAAAAAGCCAAAGAACTGAGATAAAGAGAAAGGTATCAGGTGAGTACACAAAAATTAAATGAATTACATTTACATAATCGACAAGAAACTATCAAAAACAAATTAAAAAACAAAAAACAAAAAAAAAAAAAAAAACCTCAGGCAAGGATGAAAGTTGCATACAGGCAGGCATGGTGTTACTGGGCTCAGCTACCAGGGCCAGAAGCTGAGGTAGGAATGTCAGAACTACAGAGCTGCCCTAGCTTCCTGCACATATTTAAGGCCAGCCTGTGAAATTTAATAAGAGCTTCTCTCAAAATATAAAGATGAAAACAATGAGAGGTAAAAGTGAAAGGGAGGTGGGATATAGCTCAATGACAGAGAATCTGTCTGGCATGTATGAGGCCACAGGTTCAAGGCCTAGTGCTGGGGTGGAGGGGTATGTTCTTCATCGTCACCTTGACTATATCTGGAACAAACTACAACCCAGAAATGGAGGGAACACCTGTGACAGATATTCTGCTTGGTTTGAGGTGGGTCCACTTCTAGTCCAGACCTCTGAGGTAGGAGGTCACACCTCTGATCTATATTTTGAGGCAGGTAGACTTTTTTTTTTTTTTTTTTTTTTGAGACAGGGTTTCTCTGTGTAGCCCTGGCTGTCCTGGAACTCACTTTGTAGACCAGGCTGGCCTCGAACTCAGAAATCCGCCTGCCTCTGCCTCCCAAGTACTGGGATTAAAGGCGTGCACCACCACGCCCGGCTGCAGGTAGACTTTTAATTCTGGTTTTGTTTTGTTTTTTTGAGACTGGGTTTCTCTGTAAAGCCCTGGCTGTCCTCGAACTCACTCTGTAGCCTAGGTTGGCCTTGAACTCAGAAATCCACCTGCCTCTGCTTCCCAAGTGCTGGGATTAAAGGCGCGTGCCACCACTGCCCGGCTTTAATTCTGATCTTGAAGGGAAGACACACTTCTAATGTGGGCCACACTTTCTGCTGGAAGCCCATATAAGGGCACACAAGGAGGAGGAGGGTTTTGCTCTTTGCCTGCTTGCTCTCCCCTTGCTAGCACATCCATTTCTTCACAGGCATGCGAGCCTACATCTTTGGGATTCCACCATATACAGAAGACCAGTGTGTCTAAGACATCCAGACTTGTGGGACTGAGCAACTACAAGATTCTTGGACTTTCAGTTCATAGCTAGCCATTGTTGGGTTAGGGGAATATAGCCTGTAAGTCATTCCAATAAAATCCCTTTATGTAGAAAGAGATTCATTCTATAAATTCTGTGATGCTAGAGAACCCTAATAAAGGTGGTAAAAAAAAAAAAACTGATTTGAAGACCCACTGCTTCATGACTACAGCTTTCTGCCGTGGCTGAAGCAGTCTGGGGGCCATCTGAATCTGAGAACTACTTGGAATCAGAGTAATGCAATTAGAACAAGAATTTTAATTTTCTTTTGTTTTGTTTTTGTTTTTGTTTTTGTTTTCCAAGGCAGGGTTTCTCTGTAACTGGTCAGTTTGCACACTTCCATACTGGAATAACAATAGTCCTTGCCTTACAGAATTGTTTTTAGTTTAAGCGATGCAATGTCTGTACTTAGAATGCTGCTCAGCACACCAGTAAACGTCAGCCATTACACCTTTATCACTGCTACCTTGCTCCTCCATGTCTAGAAGCTAGATGCTTCTAGACCTAAGTTTACTTTCATGTTCTGCCCATCACTCGCATGGATGTACAATCTTGTCATTTTCTCTCTTGATGAGATTGTTTTTTAATTTACAAAATGACAATAACGATAGAAGCTATTTCTTTTTGTTTGTTTTGTTTTATTTTGTTTTGTTCTGTTTCTCAAGACAGGGTTTCTCTGTATAACCCTGGTTATCCTGGAACTCACTCTGTAAACCAGGCTGGTCTCAAACTCAGAAATCTGCCTGTCTCTGCCTCCCAAGCACTGGGATTAAAGGTGTGTGCCACTACTGCCTGACTAGAAGCTAATTTATAGGGTTGTTTTAACAGTCACAAATGTTAAAAACTTTTTTAAAAAAGGAAATGACTATAAAATTTATCTGAAGGCTGAAGTTGTGGGTTGGTGGTAGAGTCCATGCCTAACACTTGTGAGGATATGGGTTTAATTTACAGATCTGCAAACAAAAAGCCCAAAAAATGTATACAGGCCAGAATACAAAAGAAAATTATTAAAAAGATAAAATGGGAAGACTTATACTATCTAAATGTGCTATAAAGTCACAGCAAGAAAAGAAAACAATGTTTCTGCCTAAATGAAAGACTCAGTGTTATAGTTGAAATACAAATGTCTCCAATACTTCCTATGTTTGAGCAGGTGGTCCCCAGAGAGTGAGGCTTTTGGGAAGTTTGTGAAACTTTTAGGTGATTCTTGATATTGGGTAATTTTGAGATCAACAAACTATACCTGCTGTTTTCATCCTTAGGGTGCTGTGATAGCCTGTGAAATGGTTGTAAAACTAGACACAGGCCCTACACATTCCTGATTCTATAGATAGAGTAGTGTATAAGCACCTGCATTTTAACCAGTTCCTGGCAGCCTGGAGGCTTCTCAGGACCATACCTTCAGAGGTACCATCGAGAGAGCCTGCCTCTTCAGTTAGAAGGAGTTTGAAGTTAAAAGCAGTGTCTCCAGGCTGAAAGGCAGAACTCCTGTGGTCTAAGGGTGTAACATCGCCTTCCGTACTGACTACATCAGTCACCTGGAGAGTCCCTTGACAATAAGGCTTCCTTTGGCCTGTATCACCCCTGTGGCATCTAAAGTTACGGCTATTAGGGCCTGAGTTTCTGCTTTTAGCAAATTTACTCAAGTGGTTGTTTTGGACCCCAAAGTTCTGGAACCACAGTCATACCTAATTAACAAATTATCCCAAATGATACATAAGCACAGAGCCGAAGGCTCTGAAAGAACTTTGGTCATGATTGTAGTCACAGAACATCTATCTTATCTATATCAGGGCAAAAGAAAAAAGAGAATGAAAAAAAAAAAAAAAAAAAGGAAAAGGAAAAGAAAAAGAAAAAAAGGAAAAGCTCATTACTGCTTCATCCTGTCTGGTCCTGACTTAAACCTCAATAATGACACTGTTAGTGTAAGACATCCTTAGATTTCTCCAAATTCTTTTCTTGAGGTCAGAATCCTTCTACTAGATGATCGTTACAGATTTAAGGTACTTCTGGGAATTAAAAACCACCACTGTTTGTTTTACTAAGTTAGGGAAAGAAACCATTGTTAAGTTGATCTATACGAAAGTTGTCTTAGTTAGGTTCCTATTGCTGTGATGAAACACCATGACTAAAAGCAGCTTGAAGAGGAAAGGGTTGATTCTGCTCACGGATCGTCATAAAAGCATGAAGGGCAGAGAGTCATGCAGGACAGGAACCCAGAGACTTGCTCTTCATGGCCTGCCCAGCCTTCTTTCTTATAGAACCCGGGACCTCCAGCTTAAGGATGGCACCACCCACCATGGGCTAGGCCCTATTCCATTCACTAATTTTAAAAATGCCATACAGCTGGATCTCATGGAGACATTTACTCAATTGAGTCTTGCTCTCCTCTGATGGCTCTAGCTTATGTCAGGTTGACCAGGCAGTACAAGATGAAACCAGTTATTTAACAAACTTACAGAAGGAAGTGGTGTGAGGGAAGGTTTATGTTCAAAAGAAATACCGATGCAAGAATGGAGTCTATTTTTTAGTAATTCCTAGGCGATATTCAAACTGTTTTAACAACAACAAAAAGACAAATAGACACCAAGCAAACAGACACTAACCATGGGGAATCCTCAGTGCCAAGTACCATCTGCTCTACTCTACCTTGAGGTTTAAAAATGCTTCCCACATGTGAGAATTGCTCAAGTACAGTATTTCATGAAAACTTACAAGGACTACTTACCTACGAAATCTTCCATCCCTTTGATCCCTCCCTCCATTCCCACTATCTCTTGACCCCTCAAATGCCCTCCCCAATTTAAACACCCTCCATCTCTTTTCTAATTTCAGTTTTTAATACAAAAATATACATATATTCGAAATAAGATGTTTAGGGCTTTAAAATGGAAGAGACATTTCCTACCATTTTAAGTAACTTTAGCTTCTTCTTCTTCTGAGACTTACCTCTACAAAACATAGTTGTCTTGGAATGGTTGTAATATGTTTTCTGATGTAACAATTAGATATACACCAGTGATTTCATGCATGTATTCCGATTGATTTAAAATGTTTATGCTATTGATTGCTTTCTACATTTTTAGCTTTTCTCATTCTCCATCCTTACACACATGTATTTCTCACCACACAGCCATCCAAAAGAACTGTGATCTGTCTACGCCTGTACAGTCATCATCAGGGCACTGACACCATCATCCTGACGCTTTGTTTTGATTTTCCTTTCCATTAGACTTGTTACTGTACTTAGGGCCTTCCTCTGCTGGATGTCTTCTTTCCTTGTGGTTTCCTAAGTAACAGTATGTGGGAAGTGCTTTTGTGAGCATCTGGCTGATGGTGGGATGGATGCCTTTTAAGATGGAGAGGATTCACTACAGCAAAATGGCTGCTCTAAACCTACTCTGATCGCAATCTCTGAGCCCTGCTTACTTCTGCGATGCTGTAGGCTCTTCTTTGTCCTCAGTGTTCTCATTTTTTTTTTTGCAATGTGCTTGACACGGGTGAGTCTTCATCCCCGTGCTGGCAATTCTGTGGGGTCTTTCAGTCTGAATGCACATCTTCTACATGTGGGACATATCCTTGGATATGTGCTTCTACACTTCCACCTTCCTCAAATGACCTCTGCACTCATCACTCCAGTGCTGCCCTTTTCAAAAGGTTCCCTTTTTTACTTACTCTTTTTTCCTGTAGGTTCCACTTTACCCATTTTTTTGTACTTTTATTATACTCATCTGCTACAAAATGATTTTTTTTTTTTTTTTTTTTTTTACGTCTCCTAAACTCTTTGTGGACAGTGTTCTCTTGGTCACTTTCAAAACCTCCTTGTTACCTCCAGAATAAATTCTCTTGCAGCTATGCTTGTTTGGGGACAATGCTGCTGCTGATCCCACATCGACTTCCAAATTGATTTATGCTAAATGATAAGATAGTTGATCTTGTGTTAGCAACTCTGGACAGCAACTTGGCCAGATTGAGGCGTCTATCTATTAATGATAGACTTTAACTTTCCTATAACCCTCAAAGCACTTGGTGCAGTTTTCTTTTCATGCCTTCAAAGGCTAAAGCTTAAAGCACCACACACTAAGAATTTACAGTACTTTCCCAGCTCCAAAACTCTCAGGATTTATCATTGACTGGAGTTTGGGAAACCAGGGTTAAAAATCCCAGTTTCTAATCAGTCTAGTTGATAATTCTCTACTTCCCTGCGCTTAGATGGCTTGGCTCTCATTCTCCTGAGATCTAGTAAGGAAGATATACTGAGCACTCTCACACTGTCATTGCCTGAGTTCGACTGTACCAAGCACTGCTCAATTAAGAAAACCCCTTATTTTCAATCCCTTGAGACCAAACTATGTGAATGGGGAAGCCCTTTTTTTTTTTTTTTTTAAATGCTCACACTTAGGCCATGTATGTTAGTGTTCCCCTCACTCCCACTGAGGTCCCCATACTGAACTGGCTCTTGAGACAGAACTGTTCACTCAGTTACATCTCGTTTCCACCGATGTGGACTAAAACGTCAAGTTATGGTCTCTTCATGGTAATGTTAGTTTCTTGTAGGCGGCATTAGGTCCTTGTAGGAAACCAGGAATGTTAAATGTACAGTTGTCTCTTCAAAGAGAGAGATGTATAACCTGTTTTCTGCCCAGAAATCTGGGCACAGATGTGGTTAATAGCCGGGTTGACTTTTGTGTTTTCTATAAGGCCTGGCCACACTGGCTCCGCCAGACCCTAATCTTGAGCTTGTCTGTCTCATTCCATTGCACTTCCCTCCCCTAGACCCTTATAATGAATTTGTTTGTCTACAGCATGTTTCCTCAGTTAATCTATAGAGCCCAAATTTATGTGAAATATCACTTGTACTTTATAAGATTTTCAATGTATTCATGTCTTAAGTTTTGTTGTGCACCCAAGATTGAGTTAATTATCACCTGGAAATCTTTTTCCAAATTCTGTTGCACTTAAATATGCCTAAAATAAACGACTTGAAGCAGACTCCTAAAATTTGAACCAACACCAACTACCAAGTTGTGTTAAACCAGTGGTTCTCAGCCTTCATAACACTATTGTCATTTCATATAGTTCCTATTATTGTGGTAACACCCAACCATCGTCACTCATAACTATAGTTCTGCTATTGTGAACCATAAGTATCCGTGTTTTCCGTGGCCATAGGTGACCCCTGTGAAAGGAGTTTTAGAGCCCCAAGGGGGTCACAAACCACAGATTGAGAAGCACTATATTAAGTAGAACTGCCTTATTTCTCCCAGATCGACATTCTCCAGGCTTTGGTGGTCACAAGGATGCCCACAATTCCAGCAGGTTTCAGGAAGGAAACAAATCGTCTGTTTACTTCTTTCTGGAACATGCAGTTTTTGTTTTTAATTTTCATCAATGACATGTTTATCTGAAACTGCTCCTCTCATCTGACGTAATTTATCATGGCGACATTAGGCAAACTGTTTAGATAATGAGGACAAAGGGAAAACACTTGAAATTGAATCAACAGACTACTTTGAAAAATAGACAACATGATATGTTCTAGTTCAAAAGGCCTGGACGCTATCTCAGGTCTATTGCTTTCATCTTACACAAAGATACTGTTTCACTCTAGTGCATGAATTGTTTTCAATCAAGGCTAATGCACTCGATGAGACTGCTGTCCTCTTCGACCTTCAATTAGACGCAGCTTTTAGGTTAGAGATAACAGTGCAGATTTATGCTTTTTCTTGACAGCAAATCATCTATTTACTTAATGAAATGTAGTGACTTTGCCTACTTGTATTCTAACCAAGGCTTTTCTATTACAGCTGCATATGAGTGTGTGTGTGCAAACTGTAAATGAATTTTTAATATATAGATATCTACATCTCCTTTCAGACATCTGGACTGTGTTAATATTCACTTAGCAGCCCACATCATTCAGAAGACAGGAAATTAATCTTCCGGGGATGAGAGATCAGATGGTGCTGGAGAGCTTGAGGCGTCCATCTCTTAATGAGAAGCACCTTTATACAACATGGTCCTGTCACTCTCAAAACAAGGCTCAAAGCACCACATACCAGTAATTTACAATACTTTTCCAGCTCCAAAAATGTCAGAATTTACCACTGTTGAGGCTTGCTCCTTTTAACATAACTGAAGGCATTTTGTATTCAGTCTCCCATTTTGCTCATAAGGTGAAATTAAGTTCAGGTTCTCAGACTCCACTTCCCAGAAGTAATTATCCACAGCTGACACTGAAAAATGTTACTAATAAGCCAAAAAGTTATGGTTGAATCACTTATGTCCTGTTATCTCAATGTACTGATATTCCCTTGTGTACTACCTGTCCACCACCCCTCTTACCTCACTCAGGACCAATCAGTTTAAAGCTCAGCTAATAATACTCTGTCTAGTAAGCCAAAATGTTATATTACTTCACTGCTTGCTGTTAAACTTTAGAACCTGGTTTTTCCTATAAAATGCCTGCTCTGAGAAATGTTTGATGTCATAGTTTCAGACCAGTTCTGAACAATGCCCCAGGCCTGACAAGTATTTCAGTGTGATTTCAATAAACTACCCTTGCTTAACTGAGATCAGTGTTCGTATGGTTTGTGTGGCATTTCCTGAACCCCAACACCATCAACCTGGATTTAGGAAAACAGGATTATTATACTGGTTTCTAACCAGTCTAGGTGACCACAGCCATGATACTCAGCTAGTCTCTCCCCTCCTATATAACAATAATGCCTACCATTCATAAAAAGAAAATTGCAAATGTGTGTGTGTGTGTGTGTGTGTGTGTGTATACACGCACATGCATAGGCATGCTCATCTGTCAAGCTCTGTGTGTGGCTATCAACTTGCTGGAGTCAGTTCTCTCCTTCTACCATGTAGGTAGGATTCAGGGGTCACAATCGGTTGTCAGGCTGGTGAAAAATGCTTTACCAACTAGGCGATCTCATTGCTTCCCCACAGCTCTTTGACTCTTGACTTCATATTGCTGGTGATAATAAAGAGTAAACAAATAAAATATTTTTATTTACAACAATTTAATATATTTAAATATTAACATAAATTATTTATTTTAAGACATTTTCTCTGAGTAAAAAGAAGGTATTTTTTTGATGACCTTGAACTGCTGCCACAGCCTCCTAAGAGCTGGGATTATAGGCTCATGCTATGTGACTTTCAAATTATTTTGCTTTTTTTCTTTTTCTTTCTGTTTACTATGTAGAACAGGTTAGCCTCCAACTCAGCAATCTGCCTACCTATCTCTCAAGTGCTGGATTAAAGATATGTGCCACCATACACAGCTAATTAAATTTTAGGTTTTTCCATGAAACCATCAATTTTTAAGAAGAAATATAGTAATAAAAATTATATCTAATATAAATGTATAATTTCCATTTTTGTTTTATGTTTTTGCTTGTTTTTGTTTTTGAGCCAGGGTCCCAGTATGTAGTTCTGGCTGTCCTAGAATGCCCTCTGTAGATCAGGCTGGCCTTGAACTCACAGAAATCCACCTGCCTCTTCCACCCAAGTGCTGCAGTTAAAGGTGTGTGCCACCACACCCAGCTTATAACTTTCAAAGCAGACTCCCCTCTAGAGCAGTTTTTAAAAAGAAATCTTTAGACTTAAAAACTTTAATGAAGAGTCCTGTTAGTTGGTTGTAAGGGAATAGAATCTCATACTTTTAAATATTATATACTATATCTGTGGGCTAAATGTATCTCTGTAAAATATTTTACTATTGGCATATTGCTTAGTAAGCATCATTAAAATGCAGCAACTAGATTTTTCTTAATATTACAAAGGAGTTTGTAGGCAATTTAAGATTATTAACACAGAAAACGTGACTTTTATGATCTACCCATGATTTTCATAAAGTATCTCATGAGTAGAATTTTTCTGTATTCTGTGTGCTTTCATCTTTTATGCCTTGGTGTAAGTCCTGCTGGGTTTGATTATGATTCTGCTTAGTGAGACACTGAATCACGGCTCTCTGGCCTCACTTCAAAAGTGTTATATGGATAGAATCCACAAATAAATCCACTAGTAGTCATGGGCTCTGCCCTGTCTTGTCGGAGCTCCAACCTCCAGTTTGTACCTATACTAACAAAAGTTGCAGATCAGCACTCTGTGCCCCACCTTGTCAGAGCTCTACCTTCCTTCTGGCCTGCACCTTCCCCTACTGCAGTCAGGGATCAGCACACTGCATGTTACCCTACAGCTCTGCCTACCTCCCAGGAGGCCTGCTCCAACCTGGGATACCCAGGCCAGCCAACACCAGAGACAATGGCAAAACCTATTGCAAGAACATAATCAACACAAGCCATCAGATACCATCAGAACTCAACTTTCATACTACAGCAAGCACTAGATATCCTAACACACCTGAGGAGCAAGACTGTGACCTTAAATACCATCTCATGAAGACAATAGAGGCCTTTAAAAGAGATATAAATGATTCCCTTAAAGATATACAGGAAAGCACAATCAAACAAGCAGAAGCTCTTAAAGAGGAAACAAATAAATTGCCTAAAGAAATCCAGGCAAATAAAAACAGGTAAAGGAAATGAATAAAATAGTCCAAGACCTAAAAATGGAAATAGAAGCAAGAGAACACAAATGGAGGCAAGCCTAGTGATGGAAAACTTAGGAAAGAGAACAGATGCAAGCATCACCACCAAAATACAAAAGATGGAAGAGAGAAACTCAGGTGTAGAAGATAACATAGAAGAAATGGATATATCAATCAAAGAAAATGTCAAATGTAAAAAGTTCCTAACTCAAAACATGCAGAAAATCTGGGACACTATGAAAAGACCAAACCTAAGAGTAATTAGAATGGGAGTGGGTGAAAATTCCAATTCAAGGGCCAGAAAACATCTTCAACAACATCATAAAAGAAAACTTCTCTATAGAAAGAGATGGCTACAAATGTATAAGAAGCTTACAGAACACCAAATAAGCTGGAGCAGAAAAGAAAATCTACCTGCTACATAATCAAAATACTAAATGTGCAGAACAAAGAAAATATTAAAAGCTGCAAGGAAAAAAAAAGGCCAAGTAAAAAAAAGGCAGCCCTATCAGAATTACATGTAACTTCTCAACAGAGAAACTAAACACCATAGATCTTGGACAGATGTCTTGCAAACTCTAAGAGACCATAGATGCCTGCCCAGACTACTATACCCAGCAAAACTCTCAATCACCATAGAAGGAGAAACCAAGGTATACTATGACAAAATTTAAGCAATATCTTTCTATCAATGCAGACCTACAGAGGATACTAGAAGGAAGACTCCAACACAAGGAGGGAAACTACACCCAAGAAAGCACAAGAAATTAATCATCTCACATCAAAACCAAAAGAAGAGAATCACATACACACATAATACCACCTCCAACAACAAAATACGAACTAACAATTATTGGTCATTAATAAATCTCAACACCAATGGCCTCAATTCACCATTAAAAAGACACAGATTAACAGACAGGATACATAAAGGATCACTCTGCTGCATACAAGAAGCACTCCTCAGCAAGAAATGTAGACATTACCTCAGAGTAAAGGACTTGAAAGAGATTTTCCAAGCAATGGGACCCAAGAAACAAGCTGGAGTAGCCATTCCAATATCTAATAAAATAGACTTTTACCCAAAAGTTATCAAAAGAGATAGGGAAGGAAAAATCCACCAAGAGGAACTCTCAATTCTGAAAAATCTATGCTCCAAATGCAAGGGCACCCAGATTCGTAAAAGAACCTTTACTAAAGTTCCAATCACACATTGAACCCCACACCATAATAGTGAGGGAATTCAACACCCCACTTTCACCAATGGACAGGTCATTGAAACAGATAATACAGAGAAACAATGATACTCATAGATGGTATGAACCAAATAGATTTAACAGATAGCCACAGAAACATTCACCCCAAAATAAAAGAACATACTTTCTTCTCAACACCTTGCTGCACCTTCTCCAAAATTGATCACAAAATTAGACACAAAGCAAGCCTTAACATATACAAGATGATTGTAATAACCTACCATATTCTATCAGATCACCACAGATTAAGGCTGGATGTCAACAACAACAGAAGCAATAGAAAGCCCAGATACTCATGGAAACTGAACAACCCTCTACTCAATGATAACTTGGTCAGGGATGAAATAAAGAAAGAAGGTAAAGACTTCCTGGAATTCAATGAAAATGATGACCCAACATACTCAAACTTATGGGATACAATGAAAGCAATGCTAAGAGGAAAATTCATAGCACTAAGTGCCTTCATAAAGAAATTGGAGAGATCTCTCATACTAGAAACTTCTGAAAGTTATAGAACAAAAAGCGGCAAACAAACCCAATAGGAGTAGACAGCAGGAAATTGTCAAACTCAGGGTTGAAATCAATCAACTATAAACAAAGAGAACAATACAATCAATAAAACCAAGAGCTGGTTCTTTAAGAAAAATCAACAAAATTGACAAACCCTTAGCTAAACTAACTGAAAGGCACAGAGACAGTATCCATATTAACAAAATCAAAACTGAAAAGGAAGATATAACAATAGAAACTGAGTAAATTCACAAAAATCATTAGGTCTTACTTCAAAAGCCTGTACTCCACAAAACTGGAAAACCTAAAATGAATGAATTTTAGGACAGATACCACACACCAAAGTTAAATCAAGATCAGTTAAACTACCTAAACAGTCCAATAACCCCTAAGGAAATAGAAGCAGTCATTAAAAGTCTCCTAACCAAAAAATGCCCAGGACCAGATGTTTTTCTACAAGACTTTCAAAACAGAGCTAATACCAATACTCCTCAAACTATTTCACAAGGTAGAAAAAGAATAGAGACAGTATTAAAATAGTAAAAATAGCCATTTACCACAAGCAATCTACACATTCAATGCAATTCCCATACTACCTAATTCACTCTATGAGGCTACAGTTACCCTGATACGCAAACCACACAACTCAAAAAGAAAGAGAACCTCAGACCAATTTCGCTTATGAACATTGATGAAAAAATACTCAATAAAATTCTAGGAAACCAAATCCAAGAATACATCAAAAACATCATTCACCACAATCAAGTTAGCTTCATCCCAGGGATGCAGGGATGGTTCAATATACAGAAATCATCAACATAATCCACTTTATATAAAACAAACTAAAAGAAAAAATCACATGGTCACCTCATTAGATGCTGAAAAAGCCTTTGACAAAATACAACACCCCTTCATGGTAAAAATCTTGGAGAAACCAGGGATTCAAGAGACATAACTAAACGTAATAAAAGCAATATACAGCAAAACAACAGCTATGTCAAATTAAATGGAGAGATACTTAAAGCATTCCCACTAAAATAAGAAACAAGATAAGGCTGCCCACTCTCCTCCTAACTATTCAATATAGTACTAGAAGTCACAGAGAAATTTGACAACAAAAAGAGATCAAGGGGGTACAAATTGGAAAGGAAGAAGCCAAGGTATTATTATACATGGATGATATGATTGTATATGTAAGTGATCCCCACAATTCTACCAGAGAACTCCTACAGCTGATAAAAGGCTTCAGCAAACTGGCTGGATATAAAATTAACTCAAATAAATCAGTAGCCTTCCTTTATACAAATGATAAACGGGCAGAGAAAGAAATTAGGGAAATAACACTCTTCACAATAGCTACAAATAATATAAAATATTTTACATAACTCTAACCAAGCAAGTGGAAGATCTGTATGATAAGAATTTCAAATCCCTGAAGAAAGTAACTGAAGAACATATGAAAAGATAGAAAGATCTCCCATGCTCATGGATCAGTAGGATTAAAATAGTAAAACTGGCCATCTTCCCAAAAGCAATCTACAGACTCAATGCAATTCCCATCAAAATCCCAGCACATTTTTTTTTACAAACCTTGAAAGAGCAATTCTCAACTTCATATGGATAAACAAAAAACCTGTGGTAGTCAAAACAATCTTGAACAATAAAAGAACCTTTGGAGAAATCACCATTCCCGAATCAAACTCTACTACAGAGCAATAGTGATTTAAAACAAAACAAAACCAAAACCAAAAACAAAAAAACCCCACACATGATATTTGTACATGGACAGATTAATCAATGGAATAGTATAGAAGATCTAGAAATAAACCCACATACCTATGTACACTTAATCTTCAACAAAGAAGCTAAAACCATATGATGGAAAAAAGAAAGCATCTTCAACAAATGGTGCTGTTCTAACTGGATGTCTGCATGTAGAAGAATGAAAATAGATCCATATTTATCTCCTTACACAAAACTCACGTCCAAGTGGGTCAAGGACCTCAACATAAAACTGGATACACTGAATCTAATAGGAGGGAAAGTGGGATACAGCCTTGATTACATTGGTACAGGAGACAATTTCATCAACCAAATACTAATGGCTTAGGCTCTAAGATCAAGAATTGATAAACGGGACCTCATGAAACTGAAAAGCTCCTGTAAGGCAAAGGACATAGTTAATAGGACAAATCATCAATCTACAGATTGGGAAAAAAATCTTCACTAACTTCACATCCGATAGAGGGCTAATATCCAAAATATATAAAGAACTCAAGAAGTTAAACTCTAACAAACCAAATAACCCAATTTAAAAAATGGAGTATAGAGCTAAACACAGAATTCTCAACAGAAGAATCTCGAAAGTCTGAGAGTACTTAAAGAAATGTTCAATGTCCTTAATCATCAGGGAACTGCATATCAAATAAAACCTGAAATTCTATCTTACACCAATCAGAATGGCTAAGATAAACCTCAAGCAACAGTAGATGCTGGAGAGGATATGGAAAAAGAGAAACACCCCACCATTGCTGGTGGGATTGTAAACATGTAAAAACACTCTGCAAATCAATCTGGCAGTTTCTCAGAAAATTGGAAATAGTTCTACCTGAAGACCAAGCTATACCACTCCTGGGCATATACCCAAAAGATGCTCCAACATACCAGAAGGACATGTGCTCCACTATGTTCATATTGGCTTTATTCATAATAGCCAGAAACTGGAACCAACCCAGATGTCCCTCACCTGAAGAATGGATACAGAAAATTCAGTTCATTTACACAATGGTACAGTATCTAGCTATTAAAAACAAGGACATCATGAATTTTACAGGCCAATGGATGGAACTAGAAAATATAATCCTGTACTGGCTGGTTTTGTGTGTCAACTTGACACAGGCTGGAGTTATCACAGAGAAGGGAGTTTTAGTTGGGAAAGTGCCTCCATGAGACCCAGCTGTGGGGCATTTTTTCAATTAGTGATCAAGGGGGTAGGGCCCCTTGTGGGTGGTGCCATTCCCTGGGCTGGAAGTTTTGGGTTCTATAAGAGAGCAGACTGAGCAAGCCAGGAGAAGCAAACCAGTAAGAGACATCTCTCCATGGCCTCTGCCTCAGCTCCTGCTTCCTGACCTGCTTGAGTTCCAGTCCTGACTTCCTTGGTGATAAAACAGCAATGTGGAAGTAAGCTCAATAAACCCTTTCCTCCCCAACCTGCTTCTTGGTCATGGTGTTTGTGCAGGAATAGAAACCCTGACTGAGACAAATCCTGAGTGAGGTAACCCATACCCAAAAGGGCAGTCATGGTATGCACTCAAGAAGTAAACAGAGGAATGGGGACAGGGGGTGTGAGCTGGGGGAGGGGAGAGGAGAATCTCTAGGCTGTCCCATAGGGGAGGCTCCCAGGAAATAAATGAGAGTGAGCTTAGCCAAGATTCCTAACAGTGGGGACATGAAATTATCGGAGGCCACCCCTTGTAACCAGACAGAATTCCCAGTGGTGGGATAAGGGTATCAACCCATCCACAAAACTTTGACCTCAAATTTGTCCTGTCTAAAAGAAATGCAGGAATAGAGCAGAGACTGAAGAAAAAGCCAACCAATAACTGAACCCCAACTAGAACCCCATCCCATGAACAAGCAACAATCCCTCACATTATTAATGATACTCTGTTGTGCTTGCAGACAGGAGCCTAGCATAACTGCCCTCTGAGAGTCTCTACCCAGCAGTGGACTGAAACAAATGCAGATACCCACAGCCAAACATTGGACAGTGGTCAGGGACTCTTAAGGAAGAGTTGGGGGAAGAACTGAAGGCCCTGAAGGGAAGGGAACTCCACAGGAAGACCAACAGAGTCAACTAACCTAGACCCATAGGAGCACTCAAGAGACTGAAGCACCAACCAAAGAGCACAGGCTGACTGAAAAGAGGTCCCAGGCCCAGACTTAGCAGGCATGCACCTCAGTCTCCATGGCTGCCTTACATGGCCTCAGTGAGAGAGGATGCACCTAATCTGGCAGAGACTGGATTGATGTGCTGTGTTGGGTGGGGGAGGATACCCAGAGGGGCCTCCACTCTCTCAGAGGAGAAGGGGAGAGGGGATTGTAGGAGAGACTCTATGAGGGAGGGAGCAGGAAGAGGGGGTAGTTTGGGGGATGTAAATAAATAAATAAATAAATCCTAAGACAAAAATATAAACTTGATACATCAAATATTGCTGTTGTTGCTAATCAGCCCAATTAGTGCAGTTCCAGCATGGGAAGAAGGGGGTTGGGACCCTACTCTATTTTGTTCCATTCTATCAATTTCTTAGGAGCAAGAGAATGAAGTCTGCATTAACACACACTTACTCCACCGATGATAACAACTCACTTATTGATCTTTCCTAGGCCTTGCTCTCATGCAGACCAGTTATTTGTCATAATTCTACATTTCTGTTCACTATCAAGCCTTTTTTCTTGTGAGGTAATAAGCAAACAAACCCCTCTCAAAGGTAAGGATGGATGAAATGGAGCCAAAGCTTTCTAAGCCTACAGGTGGAGCTGATAGGCACTCTGCAGTGAGCAGGCAGAAGTCAGCAGTTTTCAAAGCACGGAGCCTAACACTCTTCACAAGGTGCCATTTCTTAAAAGCCTACTCGTTACAAAAGCTGGAAATGTTCAGCTGGTACTTGGGAAAAGAATGGAAAATCTCCAGTCACAAGTCTCTGCAGTGTTACTACTGTAACTGACTGACTGGGGATGGCGAAAGCTTTCAAAGAGACAGCCACACAGTAGCAGCGCGTATCTCCTTGCAGAGAAGCCTGCCAGGGCCTAGGCTCTGCTCAAGCTGGCTTTCACGCAGCAAACGGGGAGACAGAATATTCCCGCACTGTACCCCAACAGTGCCACGGAGGTCTGCAACATGCTGTACACGCTCTCCAAGCCCCTCCCTCAGTGACAGCGCGCGCCCGCGGGGCCCATTACCATCCTGCAGAATGAGGGTGGGTTGCACTGCCTGCACTCGGAACTGCCTGGCCCTCCAGCCAGGGCTAGGCGCCCGCACCACCTCGCTGTCAGAGAGCCAGGTCACGGTCTCAAAGTTGTCCCCGCGAGCCAGGGCCTCGGCCTCGGCGCGGTGCACAGCCACCTGGTCGAACTGATAGAGACCGCCGGAGTGATCAAAGTGCACGTGGGTGGCCACGGCCAGGAGCGGCCTGCGCCCTGCATCCTCTTTAGACCTGCAATCCTGCAAGAGGCCCGAGGAGTAGAGGTACTCCGGGAGGCTGCGCAGCCCCAGGCCCGTGTCGATCACCACGTCCTGCTCCGAGCCGCGCACCAGCCAAATGTTGGCCCGGTTGCCTGACTCGTAGAACCGTTCTTGAATCCAGAAGATGCCATCGCCCAGAGACTTGTGGGCATACCACTCGAGCGCCGACATGCTGCTGCTGCGCAGGGGTGCGGCTGGGCAAGGTGGGTGTGCCTCCCACAGTCAGTCCAGGACTCGCTGCTGCTGCTCCTGCAGCAGATGCAGAGCGCGAGGAGCTACTCTCAGCTCCGGGGGAGGTGCGATCGAGGGGCGGGGATCCGGAAGGGAGCGCGGATAGGACGCCCGACAGTGCCCTCCCGTCCGAGCCGCAGAGCGCAGAGTGCAACCCAGCTGCCGCAGCTTCCGCAGCTTCCGCAGCCGCAGCGCCAAGGCGGTACCGCAGGCCGCTGAAGCAGGGCGGAGACACCGGGCAATGCTGCTCTGCTCGGGGGTCCTACTGCAGGGGCCAGGAGAGATGCGTGGGAAGCGACCGGCCCGCCCCGACACGGGTAGCGGACGCCGCGCACTCGCCGCCGGAGGCCAGAGCGAGGCCGAGCCAGTTGGAGGCTGACTACGGCGCCTGCCAAGGGCTAAAAAGCTCTCTTTCGGGGGTGTGGCCTCGCAGGGAGCGGGCGGGGCTTCCAGTGCGCTCGCCTGCGCTGTAGCCGCGTGCGGAGTGGTGCGCGCTGCTCCGGCGGTAGGATCTCTGGCTCCATGCTGGCGGGGCTGCCTGTTTTCCTGCCATCTCTGCTGCACCGTGTGCCCAAGCCTCAAGACTTGGCTGGCAGGTAACTGGAAGTTATCCCGTTCTGGGCTGGAGGTGAAGAGGGTAGAAGGGAGTTGATGGGGCACGTGGAGAACGTGGTGGCCGGGTATGCGGAGCCAACATTCAGCAAAGCCCCTCTGGAGTGACTTTGGGAGGTAGCCCTACCTCCCCAAAGCCTGCTCCTGCCTCCTTCCAAACCGTTTAAAGTTTTCGTAGCCAGATCTTCCAGCCTCCCGATGGGTTTGTTCTCAGTGAGAAAGCAGGGGGTTTATCTTCTTGCAAGAGAAGACTATGTAAATCCGGTGGCTGTTTTGTTTTTTTTGTTTTGTTTATTGTTTTTTTTTTTTTTTTTTTTGTTCATGCAAAGTTTGGCGGCAGTTTGCTGATAAGGGCATACTTATCATCGCTTCTGTTTTCTTAATTAGAGACGGGCTGGTGATAAAAAATTTTCTTTAAAAAGGAAAACCTAAATGACCGTCATAGTTCTGTTTGGTTCTTTGCCCTTTGAAGAGAGCAGAGAAAGTTAAGAGCTTAAGGAAAGGCGGATCACTTTGAGGGGACAGGAAAAGTGGATAATGACTGGGTGTGGCCTTGCAAGCCACCGAAATCATCCCACTGTCAATACCAAGTCCTGTGCTTGCACCCCAACCACTAGCTATTGATGCATCTATTTCGGATTCAGAAATTCCCTTGAGAATTTGACTAACCTTCAGAAATTATAAAGAGACCCACGGGACAGCATTATAAAGGATAATTAGGAGAATCCTTCCTGTGGCATCTCCTAATAAGTCTTTCTTGGAGGGAGAGGTGTATTCTTCCTACACTCCTAAACTCTCTGGTGGGTGTAGGAGCAGGTCGCTGCCCTTTTGAGTATTTTGCTAATCTCGTCAATTAGTCAATTATGCAATTGGGACCATTCTTAGCACTAGTGCCTGAGCTAAATAATGTGAGACAAGCAGAAAACTGTGTTTAAAAAAAAAAAAAAAGTCTGAGCCGTGCGGTGATGGCGCACGCCTTTAATCCCAGCACTTGGGAGGCAGAGGCAGGCAGATTTCTGAGTTCGAGGCTAGCCTGGTCTACAGAGTGAGTACCAGGACAGCCAGGGCTACACAAAGAAACCCTGTCTCGAACCACCAAAAGAAAAAAAAAAAAAAAAAAAGTCTGATTTGAGTTCTCAAGAATCTGAGGAAGCTAACACCTGCACACAAATATTTGTTATATGATGCAACATGAATGTAAAAATTGAATTCTATGTGTAGATGGACTACTGAAGGATTGCACTGGCTATAACGAAGGTATTCTCCACAGAGATACACAGTGCCCTCTGTACTTTGTTTCTGCTGCAGAAGGGAGCCACTCGGTAAGATGGCACAGTATTGTTCCTTGGCCATAAGCTCAGAAATAATTCAGTGATGATTACATGGCTTGTGCCTAGCTCTAGAGTCCTCTGGACCTACAGTTCCCAAAGGCTCTTTTTTACTTTTCAATATGACGCTGCTTCTCATCTTAATTAAATTTAAGCTCAGGTAGTCCCAAAAGAGGCGGGACTTCTTCAACTAGTTTTTCTGGCCTGGTTCCTGCTTCATTTTCACACCACCTATCAGGTTCTGACAGGTTCTCCAAAGTATATTTTGCCCACTTCCCATATTCAACCGTGAACTCCATAAGAGCAGAGATGCTATTTTGTTTGCCTCTGTATTTCCAACACAGAGAGGATGGTTTGACCCAGAGGTTAGGGTTAGGTCTTAATAAAGACTCCAGGGGATAATTGAAGACCCTCCTTGGGGAAGCAGACAACCAACAGTTACTTGGTGAGAAGCAGAAGTTAAATTGTCCTAAGGTCTGTTAATTGAAGAGAATGACATATTAAGGATTTGCAGACTTCTGTTAAATTGACAAGATGAATTGAGAGTGGTGGGATCTGGACATAAAATGTCTAGTATGTTTCAGAGGGTCAGATGGGTGATGCTAAAGGCCTGAGCTAACGCAGAAGAAAGGAGAATAGTAGAGAACACATAGCTAGTAGTCTTATCTTAGGTGATCAAAGGAGACAGCCAGAGTAGAATGACTCGGGCTCTTGATTAGAGCAAGTTTAGGGCATTCTTCAGAAAGACACTGTGACCTGGCTTTCGCTGTCTCCCCTGGCCTCCAGCTATTTGAACCTTTCTTCATCTTAAATGTGCAAGGTTGTGTGTACAAGAGGATGATACATTTAAGTCGCAATCGTAACTCACAACATTTTAGATCTAGGAAGAATTGCAGCGATTAGCTCACCATCTTCCAGGAGATTGTATTTAGAGTTGGTTAGGATAGACTTGAACAACACCCATTTTCAGATCTCTGGGAACAGATTCTGAACGGGAGTTTTCAGACAGCACCCTAAGCTGGAAGTGAGGCAGCACCCTGAGGTGAAAGCAGTGCCACGTTGTCGATGTTGTGTTTTCAATTTCAGATTTGGGGGGCTGGAAAGACGGCTTCGCAGGGAGGGAAGAGCTCATGTTACTCCTGTAGAGGACCTGAGTTCAGTTCCTAGCAACCACAGCAAGTGGCTCCCAAGCACTGCTGACCTGGCATCCTCTTCTGACCTCCACGGGCACCTGCATTCCTCTGCACATACCCACGCATATTTTAAGATTTTGAAATTCAGAACTTTTTGCAGTTGTCAATTTCCCTCATTGGTCTGGGCTTAAAAAAAAAAAAATAGGTTGTCAACGACTTTAGACATGTGCTTCCAGAAATAAAATATAGGTAGGACATTGAAAGGCCCTCCTGAGGCTAAATCTTCTCCTGCCTTTGAATTGTTTGAGACTATCAGATGACATTTATAACCTTTTTACTCATCTACAAAATGAGATTTAATCTACTGTGATTCTTAGTTTAGCCAGGACCAAGTAATGAGGTCTTGGAACGGGTCACTTCTTGTACATAGACATGTCAAAATATTTGAAAAGAATGGATGTTTTGAAGGAAGAATTAAGAATTAATTGGATTGGGCCATTCTAAACAGATTTGGATAATGAGGAAATAGAGAAATCAAAAACTCTTCATTTACAAAGTTTGGAAGCTGGGGTGATGCCCCATCTATTAAGGATGTTGAAATGGAAAGATTATAAATTCAGAGCCCGCCTGGGCTATAGAAAGGACTCAAGTCGTGTCTGGAAAACTATCAAGTCTCTGCCTCAAGAAGTAAATATGTAAATAAATAAAAATTAGGAGGCTGAGGATAAAGTTTAGTAGTGGACGTTTGTTTAGTGTGTGTGAAGCTCTGGGTTCAATCCCTCTTCTCCTCATGACACACCTTTCCTGGAAAAAGTCTGACAGATTAGAAAACCAAAATCAATGTATTAATAAATACATCAAACAAAAGGCTTAAGTGACTGATGCCTAGGTCTCACTTGTGAACCTTTCTTTTCACGATTTAGTCTCTGGCGCCAGGGGGAGAACATGAATTAAGAGACCAAGTGTTCTATGTATAGGAGTACCATGTCTGGGTCACCAAACTGAAGAACGGCTGGTAGGCCAGTGTGCCTCGTAACCAGAATGTCTCAAGAGCTAGTGTTTGATTTTTCTACAGGTTACATTTACTGTTGTTATCAATTTATGCTCAGTGACTGCAAGATTAAAAATAGGAAGTTGGAGTGTGCAGAGCTTATTTCTGGGGCCATATTCCATTAAACAGTATTGATTGAGATAGTCTTAGAGTTTAATTTCCCAAACCATTTCCCGGGCCCAACTTCAAAGATGATGGTTTATCAGGTTTGAGAACTAAGTTCTCAGGACTCAATATGCTTTATATTTATATTGCACAGTTAATTCCTCTGATCAGGCAAATTTGGTAAACTTTTCCTGACTAACTAATCTCTAGTTAGTGACAGATCCTGGGATGTAGCGCAGATCTTGGCCACGTTTGCTGGGCTCCTACCGGTGCTGAGTCAAGGTGTACGCCCACTTACTCTGCAGATGTCGTACTTGAAAGACCAGCTTTCTGTAGACTCAGCATGGTAGAGTGACTCAGCAATTGGAATGAAGCCATTGTGTGTGATATTTTACCTCTTTTAGACTAAGACAGATGGGATGAGCTTTGAAATTAAAATTAATTTCCTAATGGATTTTGTTTTTAAGGTAACTGGTGTTTGAGAAAAATTAATCCCTAGTAGAGTTCCAATCAACAAAATGGAAAAAAAATTATAAAAATATATGCATCATTCAAGGCCACAGGCTTGTAAAAAATGTATACCACCATTTTGCAATCTACAATGGAATAGCAGGATATAGCAAGTAGGTGATACTGATGAGCATCCTGTACCAAACAAAGACCAGTAGTAACTAACCCACAGACCATCCTGAGTGTCACCAAGAGAGGGACTAAATGTATATCTTCTTCTTATGATACAGTGAGAAAACAGTATTTCTTAACTATCCTAGTAGCAAAAGTCAATCCAAAATCTGAATTAGTGGCCAGTGTACCTGTTCATTGGAAATCATAGTCAACGGAATGCATTAAACTACTTAGGTGTATGATTTTTTTTTTCCAACCCAGAATATGGGAGGTTGTTGCTAATTTTGAGCCGTTCTCAGATGCATTGCTGTCTCTGGGGAAGTATGTTAGAAAGTCCTTGGGTCCTGCTCAGGACCATCAGAACATAAGCAGAACCTTCATTTTCTGATGATGTGCATATCACAGGACAGCCACCTCGTCATTTCCATAAGTAGATAGTAAGGACAGCAGAACTGGAGACATTCTACAGTTAGAAGGAGGGAAATGTAAAAGACATCATTCCAACTGCCATGCGAATTTTTTGTCTTGAATTAAAAAAAAAAAGCCTATAAATTCACTTATGTGGTAAGAGAGGAAGTTCGGGTGCTGACTCCATAGAAGGTGATAGTGAGGAGCTGTCGAGATTCTCCTTGTGATATTATGTGGCTTACATGGATCAATGAGCTCATGGATTAGCAGGCTTTCCTCTGGCATTTTCATACATACTTAGTTGTGGTTGATCCTTCACACCCCTCTCCTGCTCCCCAACCCCAGACTCTTCAGCCCTCCCTTTTCCCCTTCCACTTTTGCTCCCTGTGGGTTCTATTTACTCCTCCCTTCTCCTTTAAGGCTCCCTTTCTTCTTCCATCATGGGCCCCATTCTAGTTTCCTGACCGCTAACTATATACTCACTGCTACAGAAATACATATACATGGAAAATCACAAGCCTGGACCTGCACACAAGAGCATATACAGTATTTATCATTTCCATCCTGGGCTACCTCAATAAATATAAGCATTTTCTAGCTTTATAAATTTCCCTCAAGTTTTATAATTTAATTTTTCATTATTGTGCTGCCTGGTTTTGTGTCAACTTGACACAGGCTGGAGTTATCACAGAGAAGGGAGCTTCAGTTGGGGAAGTGCCTCCATGAGATCCAGCTGTAAGGCATTTTCTCAGTTAGTGATCAAAGGGGGAGAGCCACTTGGGGGTGGTGCCATCTCTGGGCTGGAAGTCTTGGGTTCTATAAGAGAGCAGGCTAAGCAAGCCAGGGGAAGCAAGCCAGGAGAAGCAAGCCAGCGAGGAACATCCCTCCATGGCCTCTGCATCAGCTCCTGCTTCCTGACCTGCTTGAGTTCCAGTCCTGACTTCCTTTGGTAATAAACAGCAATGTGGAAGTGTAAGCTGAATAAACCCTTTCCTCTCCAACTTGCTTCTTGATCATAATGTTTTATGCAGGAATAGAAACACTGACTAAGACAAATTTGTAGCAGCCTGGGGCACAACCTGACCATGTTTTGGGGAGGATTGTGGAAGGACTTTGGAACTTTGAGCTAGAAGAGCCATTGGAATGTTAAGAACTCTGTGGGATGTTCTGTAGGAGCTTAGAAGATAACGTTGAGAACAGTGCAGAGATGGAGAGGGAAGATTAAAGACTCTTATCAGGATTGTTGCTATTTTTATTGTGAAGATTCTGTGGTTTTGGTTAGCTGGGGCTAAAGTATCAGCTGTGATTAACAAGATACCAGAACTACTAAAGTGAAAACTTTGCATTACTGGGACTATTGATGCTGGCTAGCTGGAGCTAAGAAATTAGTGGTGATTAAGAAGAGACCAGCATCATTGAGGTGACATCTTCTGGGAAGTGTTTTCTGAGAGCACAAAGAGGTTGTGTTCCAGAGATAGCCAAGGTTGTACCTTGTGCTGCGACAGGACTTGGTTATGTGTAAGAGTCATCCAGGTGGTACTGGTTTTGAAGGCATGAAGGGGTCATGAAGAGCAGCAGAGGCTGGGCACTGTGAGAGGCAGTGGAAGGCCATTGGTGAAGGTGCAGCCTCAGTTGCAATTGATGGCCCAGGACTGAAGGGGTCATGCAAAGGAGTTGAGGCTTGGCACCATGAAGACTGTCTATGAGAGGCTATTGGTAAAGCCTAGTTACAGTGGAAGACAGCAGTGTTTTGGAGATGCCAGTACCATGAGATGACCACCAAGGACAGCAGCAGCAGTGGAGTACAGGCAGCTGAAGCCTAGAAGACAAGGTGTGTACTACAAAGGGCAGAACTGGAGAAGTGAACCAAGCCCTTGAAGGAATCCAGAAGATTATGAGTGGATCCCAGACATTGGATGGTTGGAGTTTGCTTTTGCTTTTTTTTGATTGTGACTGTCCCCTGATATTTTTCCCTTTTGAAGGAAGAAAGTATTTTAGAGGAGCCCACAGTTAAGAGACTTTTAATTGTAAAAACACTTTGCATTTTAAAAGAAATTGGATATTTTAAAGGGATTGAAATTTTAAGAATTTGCAAAGACTGTGGGACTTTTAAAGCTATTTAGATCTTGAGGTTGAATCAGAAAGTAAGGGTTGAGGCTTAATAGTGATGTGTCAAGTTGACAAGGGGTCAGTTGTACTGGCTGGTTTTGTGTGTCAACTTGACACAAGCTGGAGTTATCGTAGAGAAAGGTGCCTCCATGAGATCCAGCTGTAAGGCATTTTCTCAATCAGTGATCAAGGGGGTAGGGCCCCTTGGGGGTGGTGCCTCCCTGGGCTGGTAGTCTTGGGTTCTATAAGAAAGCATGCTGAGCAAGACAGGGGAAGCAAACCAGTAAGGAACATCACTCCATGGCCTCTGTATCAGCTCCTGCTTCCTGACCTGCTTGAGTTCCAGTCTTGACTTCCTTTAGTGATGAAGAGCAAAGTGTAAGTAAGCTGAATAAACCCTTTCCTCCCCAACTGCCTTCTTGGTCATGATGTTTGTGCAGGGATAGAAACCCTGACTAAGATAATTATGAATTAATACATTTCCATTGTGTGTATGTACTGTATTTTCGTTATCCATTCTCTGTGGATGGACAACTAGACTACTGATGGGCATCTGGGCTAGTTTTGTGTTCTTGCTACTGTGAATAGACAGGGAATAAATATGGATGTGCAGATATCTTCATCTCCACGGGTGTTTGTATAATCTCTTGGGTGTGTGCCTAGGAGGCTGTAATTAGTGCATACCATAATTCTTTTAATTTTTTTTTTTTTTTTTTGAGACAGGGTTTCTCTGTGTAGCCCTGGCTGTCCTCGAACTCACTGTATAGACCAGGCTGGTTTCGAACTCAGAAATCCGCCTGCCTCTGCCTCCCAAGTGCTGGGATTAAAGGCGTGCGCCACCACTGCCCAGCTCTTTTAACTCTTTTATAAAACCTCTACAATGATTTCCATAGTGGTTGCGTGGCAATTTTTTTTCCCTCTGTTAGCTCTCAGAGAAAAATACATAATGAAGAGTTTTAAATAACCTGAGTCACGGGACAGGGAGAGCCTAAAAAAGAAGGGACTGGTCATATATTGATAACTATTGGAGCTGAATGGTCAGGTACGTGGAAGCTGATTAAACTTCCTGTCCTGCTTGTGTGTATACATAGTATTGTAGAAGTCAGTGGAAATCTAAAGCCCCCAGTTGTCCTTTGCAGTGACAGTAATGAGGTTATATAATCATTGCTTAATTATGTTTGGAATGTCAAGTACGTAGACATGCTGGGATGAATTTACAAAATGTATAATGTAAAATTGTGTCTGAAAGTGTTCTCAGTGTCAGCGCTTATATAAGTCAAAGGCTGTGCTGCCTGAGTGCTTCACAAAAGAGAGGAAACTGTATTTCACCACGGACTCTGTTTCTCTATGTGTAGCTACAGCCCTAGACATATGAGATTATTAATGGTGGCAGCCACCAAGCCTTTAAAAGTTCAGTGATTTAATACTGCTTACCCTCTATAAATGCACTAACAGGTTGGTCTGTGGCACTCTCCGATCTAGGTGTGTGGCAGTTCACAATCATTTCACTATTGCTGTTTAAAGACAAAAGTCACTGCATAATTAATGTAATTTCAAGCCTCAGAGGTAGGGCTAATGAACACGTGTTTAGCTGTGTTTAAACTGAAGTACTGAGCAGGGAGACTTCCCCCAGAGCATCTACTCCAATACTCTCAGCATACACTGTATATTCTAGTCACCTAGAAAGATTTCAGACCACCTAATCTTGACGGATGGTTTCAGAGATTCACAACCTTTCCATGCATCACAACTCCCTTGGGGCTGTCTTGGAGCATAAACTTAAAATACAAACTGAAGCCTTCCCCTAGAGGTGTGCTCCCTCTGCCTGCGCTCCTCCTCGCCCTTGTCCCCGTCCCTATTTCTTTGCAGGAAGACCCCATGTTTTCCATTTTCAACACCTTCCTGGATGCAGCTGCTGGAGACTGCACTGTTTGGAAACTACCGCTCCAGATTTCTAAGCTACCCAAGTGTTCTAATGATTGCTAGGGTTACAAATTCTGTATGTTGGCCCCATGATGAAGGAAGCTTAGATTTCTAGGCTTTTGGACCAGGCTATTATAATCAGAAAAATACAAAGTAGGTAGCCTCTTGTTAATTTTGGAGGCTTACCCTTATTGTTAACATCACAAAACCAAGAGAACTACCATTGACAGTCTCTCCTCCTGACTAGAGACCTGGTTTGATACAGCAGCTGTGTGACATGCTGTTGCCCTTGCCGCTTGCTGGTAGACTGTATTACACAGGCGGAAGTGAAAGTTCCTGCCGTCTTCTGTGGTCGAGAGGTCAAGTCATTCTCCTGGGTGATCTGGGTTAAATGCTCTTCACTGTTCCCTCAGCAAGGGAGGGGCAGGCGGTGGTGAGCATTTTCATATTCATACTTGAGCATGGAGTTCCACAGAAAGAGCCTCCCCAGTTCTCATGCTTCAGAGCAGGGCCTCTTAAACTTCTACCAGCCACTGACCCCTGCTTACCTGAGTATCTTATACAACACCAGGTGTACAGGTAGACATGCATATGCCCACATATACACATTCACTGGTAATCACAAATTGATTTTAAAACACTTAATTGATATACATATATTAGCAAGTAAGAATACTAAAAAGGTGGATGTTGGCCGGGCGATGATGGCACACACCTTTAATCCCAGCACTTGGGAGGCAGAGGCAGGCAGATTTCTGAGTTCGAGGCCAGCCTGGTCTACAGAGTGAGTTCCAGGACAGCCAGGGCTACACAGAGAAACCCTGTCTCTACCCTCCCCTCCCCCCCCAAAAAAAAAGAAGGTGGATGTTGTTTAAAAAACGAAACCTGCTAAATATTTGGCATTGCAGGACAGAAGGCATCTTGAATTTTCTTCAAGGTTTCTCCATAGTTTAATTTTATAATCATCAGTGCTGAAACCACTGGTTGACAGATGGAGTTCAAGCTGTCTTAGAGCCTTTTCTGAAATTGTTGGAAATTCTTAGTCCTGAGCCTGGACCTATTAAACAAATTTTTATGAAACTTGAGTGAACAATTTTTAAAATTAAACTTTCTAGCAATGGAATCTAGTGGGGGTTTTTTTTTTTTTTTTTTTTTTTTTTTTTTTTTTTTTTTGGGAGAGGTGAATCTATGCTGAAGAGGAAAAATAGAAGTCCTTGTAAAATATTGACAAGTCTTTGTCTTCCATTATGTTTTATAAAAGTGAAAGACCATATCTCTGCACTTTATAGTATACAGGAGTTCTGAATCTGAGCTCCGGCATCTGAAGCACTGACTGCTTGGGGAGTGAGGGGTAGGCGGGCCTGCACAAGCCAAGTGTGAGTGTGTGTGTCTCAGGTAGTGACAGCCTGCATTGGGGCGTGAGGCAGGGGTCAGGGTGGGAGAGCCCGTGCAAGTCGAGTGAGCATGATTTCCCTTCAGTAACAAGGCAGCGGTGCTACCGGGTGAGCGTTCATGACATAGGACATTTACTTTTGGTTGTTGCTCATTCAGAAACCTTTGTTTGTTGTCGTTTC
Source organism: Montemys delectorum (assembly GCA_019843815.1). Classification (NCBI taxonomy): domain Eukaryota; kingdom Metazoa; phylum Chordata; class Mammalia; order Rodentia; family Muridae; genus Montemys; species Montemys delectorum. The sequence continues at coordinate 41,737 of JADRCD010210241.1, forward strand.
TTTGTTTTTAGCTTCTTTGATATTTTGTAGACACTCACAGTTCTACAACCCCATACGGGGTCAGTTTAAGGTGCAGGGTTTGCATGGTGGTATGCCTGTCTGCACCGTAGTGCTGGGGAATGGAGAGAAGCAGGTTGCTGCTGCATGTTGACCAGCCAGTCTCCAGCTCCGGGTTCCTTGAGAGACCTTGTTGCAAATAGTGGAGAAGCAATCAAGCAAGATGTCCATGTTGATGTAGACTCTGCCTCTACTCATGCGTCCCACACACATGCATACACACACACTCCTCCCACACGTGTGCATACACATACACTCCTCTCACACACATGCACACACTCCGACACTCCTCCCTTACAAACGCAGGGCTTCTGTTAGGTGTTGTGGTTTGAATATGCTTTGCCCACAGGAAGTGGCACTCTTAGGAATCATGGCTTTACTTGAGGTGGTATAGCCTTGTTAGAGGAAGTGTATCACTGTAGGGGGTAGGCTTTGAGGCTTCTAAGCTCATTGTAGAAAAGAGATTCAGTCTCTCCTGGTTGCTTTCAAATCAGATGTAGAACTCTCAGCTCCTACAGGATCATGTCTACCTAGAGCCACACATCCTAACATGGTGACAATGGACTGAACCTCTGAAACTGTAAGCCAGCCCCAATTAAATTTGTCCCTTGGTGGTGGTGTCTGATCTCAGCAGTAAAAGCCTAAGACAGGTGTGGTGGTATACTCCTATGATACCAGTATTAGGATGCAGAGGCAGGAGGATCACTGCAAATTGGGGGCCAACAGAGGATGTTCTGAGCTAGTCATGGCTTCACAGTGATGCCTTATTTGTAGGAGGGAAGGAAGCAAGCAAGCAAGCAAGCAAGCGAGCGAGCAGGACTGTGGGGTGTGAGTCATCTTCCAAGCTTGTCATAAATTCAGCACAAGCCCTGAATACGTGATATCATTACATCCCCCAAAGTTAAGAGAACATGTTTACTTTCTTTTGAGTAGTCTGGAGGCTTCCTCAGCAGTTACTATAGTTATTATTATTTGACTTAGGCAGACCATTTCAGAGCCTTATCAATCCCTTTCATATGCCGAAAAGGACATTACAGCTCAGAGCCCTGTTTAGCACTCAGATTCTAGGATAAAAAAACTTGTGTGGAGTTACAGTGTACGGTTACTAGTGCTCAAATTGACATAAGTAAGATTTTCCCCTTCTCAGCTTGAATTTATCCTCCCCCTCATCTCTTCCTCCTCCTTCTCCCTGCTCCTCCTCTTCTTTGTTCTTCTGTATATCTGAGATCTTGTTATCATGCCACAGAGATGGAGGGAACTGTGTCAGCTGCATAGTTCCTGCTGGATCTCAAAGGAGACCCAGGCTTAGCCCTGTCCTGAGGACCTGAGTGAAGGGGCTGTAGCCTTTAGGCTACCTCTCTACATGGTGGAGGCATGTGAACACTTCAGCCTTCAGTGACACTTGTTCTAAACACATTTCTTTTTAACTGATAATTTTTCCCCCCAGGAAATTTATTCTAATGACACTTTAACCTGCCTCCAGGTCCTATCAGATTTGTTCTACCCACCCAACTCCATGCCCTTTCTTTTTCTTTTTTTAAGAAACAAAACCAAGAAACCACACACACACATACAAAACCCCTTCACAAAAACAGATGCCAAAATGTACAAGCAATAAACCAGTAAGGCAAAACTTCACAAAGCAATATGAAACAAAAATTATTTTTAAAAAAATTACTATTAGGACCATTAAGTTCATTTTGTATTATCCAACTACTCCTGGGCATGGGGCCTACTCAGAGACTCCACTGGAGAAAACTAAAAACGAATTTCTACATTGCAAGCCAAGTGTCTGCTGTATTGGGCCAGTGCCTTCTTGGTTAGGGGTGAGTGCCAGGATCTACTTGCCTTCCTTGTTGTGTCTCCTTTCCTCTCTCAGTCCTGGGACTAACTTGTACCTGTGCAGACCTTGTGTGTGCTGCCCTAGTCTCCGAGTTCATGCATGCCCCAGTCCTTGGAGCTAGCCATCCACTCTGGCTCTTACAATGTTTCTGTCAGAATATACATAGATTCTCTTCTGTGTAGATCCTTGAACCCTGTTCAAAAGTATTTTAAATCAACCATGCCATATGAGGGCATTTTGCTTTAATGCTCTTTTCCTTTTGTGTATGATCCCGTGACTCTTACCCACTAACTGTGTCTTTCAGCGTTGCTCCACACTGCTGCTATAGCTGCTTCTGATGGCAGGCAATAAAGGAAGGGGGCGTGCTGCCTATACCTTTAATATCGAAGCTGTTGGATTCAGCAGAGGGGAGAAGTTACCTGATGTTGTGTTGAAGCCTCCACCGCTGTTTCCTGTAAGTGTAATGATGGCTCAGTTTTCACAGTGTAGTTCTGTGTGTTTCATGGGAAAGTGCAATTATCCTTAGGGCTCGAATACATGATATTATCATGATATCCTCATGTCTAAGAGTAAAACAGAGTATGTCCATGTCACATTTATCTTGTATTCAAACATCTGGTTATTCTCAGATCCTGCCTGAGACTGCTTTCTTAAAATACAGAGAACAAAACTATGTACCTTTCTACAAAAATGATAAGTACTTTGTGTACTAAGAACATTTATTTGAAATCTTGTGTCTTCGACTGATGTCATTAATATATTCTAATTACCAAACTAATATTTTAAGTAACCAAGTTAGATTCATGATGCCCCCAGTGTAGCTAGTGATTTCTTCATATTCTGTATCTGTAAAAATGATTTTGCTCCTTACTATTATGTCACATTTGTCTCTTCAAGTTCTTCTTTGCTGCCTCCCTGTTCTAAGTCACTTCAGACTTTGTTAGCAGCTCAGGCCAGAAACATCTCTCCTACTCTCACAATTTCTTCTAAATTGAACAGCATAACAGCTGATGTTTTCTCTACATTCAGCTGAAAGCGGAAGTTTCCATTTCCAGATGGGTACGTGCTGCTGCTGCAAACCTACAATCATGAGTGACCTGGTCCTCTTCCCTGCATTAACCTTTCATGTTTCAGATGGAGAAGCCCATTGTTGAAGCATTCGTGGCAGTGTAGAACCCTGGACAGATGGAGCTTTGTTCTAGATACACACATAAAGAGATTATGCTTTTATTTAAAAAAAACATTTAAATAGTTTGGATTTTTTTTTTTGAGAATTTTATGCATCATTTACACATTTACAGAATCTTATACATCATTCCACCATTTTCACTCCAACTCATCCTATATCCTCCTCACTCCCTCTCAAATTCATGACTTCTATAATTATTGTTGTTATATGTATGTACTTTATATGTACAAATATATATATGTGTGTGTGTTTATATATACACATATACATACATACACACACACATTTTGCCTACTAGGTCTGTTTAGTGTTGCTTATATGTTTGTGTTCAGGGCAGACTACTAGAAATTGGATAACCTATCAGGAGCCTTGTTCTCGGAGAAAGCTGATTTTCCTTCTCTCTGCAATGATTGGTTGACTATTGTTCTTTATGTGTAAGACCCTGCTGAGCCTTAGCTTGCCAGAGACTTCCTGAGTGAACCACGTGGAGCCTGATCAATGCCAAAAAAAAAAAAAAAAAAAAGCAAGAGGATTTTTATTCCAGTGCACTGGGGCCGTCCCAGGCCCTAAGGAAAGGAGGCGACCCCGCACAGCTTGTTCAGTGAGCTTTTATACAATTTTCAGGGCAGCAGCCATTAGACACAATGTGATTGGTAGAACAGTGTGACTTTTTAAACTGATTGGTCTTCAGGGAATGAGGTGGCAAGGACTTCCCTTGTCTGAAGGTGGGCAAAGGTCCACCCTGTGGAATGTGTCACCACCCACAGGTTGGTTCTCACCCTGTGATCTGAGGAATGCTAATTAGCCTTTCCCTTCTGGAGAGTTCCACTACCTTCCCAACCTTCCTGATACTATATTATTAAGGAAATTCCTGTTTACTCAGATCTTACATATGTAGAGCCAGGGCAGTGTCTTTTGGGGTCGAATTCCCTCGTCCATGTTGGCATTTCAGCCACTGCTATCCTTATGCAGATCTGTTTTGGCTACAATACTGTTAAGATTTCATAGATGCATCTTGTGTTGTCTCTAGATAGCATTGTCTCATATCCTGTGTCCTTCCTACTCCCTGGGCTCTTTTCATTTCACTTGCTTTTCTCTGATGTCTCCTGAGGCTTAGGTGTATGCCAAGGACCAGCCTCAACTTGGAAGAGGAGTTCTGAGAGAAGGGGTATTTGAGAGCAGTGAAACAAATGACTCGAAGTCAATTCATGGGGTCCAAGCTGACAGCTTGTATTCTGCTTGAGATGGCTCCCTAGATAGCTCTCTGTAGATAGCGCTTAGCTCTTTAGTCTGCTTTCTGCTTCAGACAGCTCCCTGCTAGAGAGCTTTCTATCCCTTATGATAGAAAGCATTCCAAGTCAGATAGGTGTAGGGGTTTTGTTTTAGATATACCAAACAGGCACTCATGGTCTCTTATGTTGCATGTAGACCAGTTGTGTATTTTTGTAAGTGCTTCTGAGTGCGGCAGAAAGAAGCTTTTGTGGGGAGGGGTGAAAGCCACATTTACCCATGGATATAAGGATAATTGTATTTAGAATATAATTAGAAATTATATTGATCAAGAGAAATGTCAATAATAGGTTTTCTCTAGGATCTAGAACCTCTTCAACCGTGAGTAGCTGGCTAGGTATATAGTATAAGGGATAAGTTTCCTCCTATCGAATGGGCCCTAAATTCAGTTAGACAACTGTTGGTTATCCCCAAGTTAAAAATGCCACCACTGCATCATTGGGGATATTTTGCCTCTGGGCCAGTCATTGTTGTTCATAAGCTTTACAACTGGGTTCTTGGCAGTTCACAGTAGCACCTTTTGTCCAGTACCTCAAGAGCAAATCCTCTGGGAATGGCTTCCCGGCCTTGCTTCCGGCACTTTAATGTTCTGGGAGGCAATGAAGGGCAGTAGCAGATAGCCTATATTGTTTTAGTACTGTTTTGGATATCCTCACCCTACGACTCAAAAGGAGCTTCCCCAAGCCTGACACTGTGGCTTTTGTCCTGTGTACAGTAACTCTATTTAAAGTAGATATACATGCATATGTGTGTGTGTGTATGTATGTATGCTTACAAATAATGTTTCCCTGTGGCTTTCTCAAACATCCTCAGTGTCATTTCTCTCTCCTCTTTCCCTCTCCCTCTGTATTTCTCCCTTCTTCTCCGCAGTTGAAGTCCCCCCTCTCCCCTTCATAGACCTGTGCCCTGTTATGGTTTTTGCTCTTCATATTTTACCTTTAACACTCAATATACCTTGAAAACAGAGACAAATACCTCATCTATATACATTAATATCTCATTATAGTGGATTCCCTCAAAATAAGGGCACCAGGTGTGACATTTACCTCCAAACCCTGGGAAAGTAAGCACACAGCACCACTTTCTTTTTGAAACACTGCTAGCTTCTTGCTAGAAGACTGTGCCTGCCCTGCCCTTCCTCCTTTTCTCAGCCTTTTCTCACTGCTGGGTTCCCAGGCCCCACCCCATCTGTGCGGGACCCCTTACCCACTCAGATCTTTGTTCCTGCTGGATTCTTAGCTATAACAACCTGTTCTCTTGGCATGAATCGCTGATTGATTTTTGTCCATATCTCTGTTCAAATATGACTTCCCTAGGAGGCTATGCATGCCCGCCCTGTGCAGATTAGCCTCTACATGATCCCCATGTCACATCTTCTGCTCTTTTATGTTTTGTCTTCATGGTTTCAAATTTATTGTGCCTCCCTTGTTTATTTAATTGTGTGTTTCTTCCCTGTGGTGTGGCTTCTGTTATTTAGTATACTGTACTTGCTCAAGGAAGTAGTTTTGAATGCCTGAATAGATTGAGAATACATCTGTGGGAATATACTGTATCTTTACTCTGTTTTATCTTTATCTGTATTCTTGGAACCCACGTTTTGTTTTGTTTTGTTTTGTTTTGTTTTGTTTTGTTTTTTGAAGACAGGGTTTCTCTGTGTTACCCTGGCTGTCCTGGAACTCACTCTGTAGACCAGGCTGGCCTCGAACTCAGAAATCCACCTGCCTCTGCCTCCCAAGTGCTGGGATTAAAGGTGTGTGCCACCACTGCACGGTGGGAACCCACTTTTTAATGAGTGTGTACATATGGTCATATAGTCATACCTGTACATTCATATAACTATGAGTCTTGTAGAATCTTTTTTCTTACCTATAAAATAAGAATAAAGTAGGAAATGTGTTTAAAAGTTAGATCATAGAAGTCCAACATCTTTATTTCATTTTCTTTGAAATTTTGAGACACAGTTTTGTTTTAACCTGTACTGTCTTGGGACTCACTGTGCAGCCCTGGCGGGCCTTGAATAAGAAGTGCCATACCTCCGTATCCTGGATCTCGAGAGTGAACAACTCCCCTGCCTAGAGGCTTGCTGGCTTTGGATTTGATTCTAACCTTTACTGCTCATTGAAGCATTATCTTTCAATAAAAGCAACATTTTCTAGAATGTGGATAAAAGAAATAGTAAAATTCTTAATGTATTTAAATAGACTTTGTCTCTGATGTTAAATAGGATACAGATTATAAGCCAGTGCCCCTGAAAACAGGAGAAGATGAGGATTACATGCTGGCCTTGAAGCAGGAGTTGAGGGAAACAGTGAAACGACTGCCGTACTTTATTGAACCACCGGAAGAAAAACAAGGTATGCACTAGGGTCTTCATGAGGCAGGCAGCTCAGTGTTTACAGAAGAAGCAGTGGATGCAGGGATCCACGATCACTGAGTGCTGGATCAGGTGAATCAGTCAACTGATCACCCAACTTGAAAAAACATTAAATTGTCAAAAAGGAAAAACATATTTTATTGTATTGTTTTTCTTTTCTTTTTGCAACTTATTCATAATATTTCGTGTCTTTCTTTTGTAATGCAATATTAGCCTTTTATTATTTTCTTAGTATTCTTAGAAAATGACTATGTTACTCCATTATGTGGCTAAAATATTAATTATCACTAATTTCCTACTGTTAGAATGAAGTGGTTTTTTTTTTTTTAAATTATGCAATGTGGTGATTATTGCCATTGTACATAAGTTTTTAATGGATGCCTCTGATCATTTACAGTTTAGGCTAAAAAAAAATTAAAACCTTGACTTTTGTCTTATTGTTTATGTTCTGATGATATAAAATAATGTGTTAGTTCTTGATGTCATATGCAGAAAGGAGGAATTAGGCTTCGAGGGTCAGTTATCTGGGACCAGAAATGGGAGATGGTTTTAGAGGAAGGGAACCTGCTTATCAGATGAGCAGTTCTTTTTCTTTTTTTTAAGATTTATTTATTTATTTGTGTATGTACACTGTAGCTATCTTCAGACACATCAGAAGAGGGCATCAGATCACACTGTAGATAACTGTGAGCCACCATGTGGTTGCTGGGAATTGAACTCAGGACCTTTGGAAGAGCAGTCAGTGCTCTTAACCACTGAGCCATCTCTCCAGCCCCAGATGAGCAGTTCTTTAGCACAATAAAATTGTATTGATTGTTAGAGAGATAATACCATTTTTGAGTTGTTTTTTTTTTTTTTTTTAAGGGGGTAGAAGGTCAAGATTTTATTGTCTTCATAACAAAATTGGCTTAGAACTGGATCACTTGGCCCTTTCTCTTCATGTCACCTCCCATTTCAAAATGCTTGCATCTCTTAATAGCCAGCATCCTCTTAGATCTGCAATTGGGCTCAACACACTCCAGTCTCAGCACAATCTTCTTTGTAGTTTTAGCCTTTTTGCGGAAAATCAGCTTAGTCTGCCCACCATAGCCACTCTGTTTCCTGTCGTAATGCCGCTTTCCCTGGGCATACAAAGAATCCTTGCCCTTCTTGTACTGTGTCACCTTGTGGGGTTGGTGCTTCCCACATTTCTTGCAGAAGGTCTGGCGGGTCTTAGGAATGTTCACCATGTTCGCAAGAGCCCTATCAGCTCAGAAAGCCATCTTTGAGTTCTTAAAACAACATCATTAAAACATGAGAAATTCTAATCCCAGCACTTGGGAGGCAGAGGCAGGTGGGTTTCTGAGTTCAAGGCCAGCCTGGTCTACAGAGTGAGTTCTAGGACAGCCAGGGCTACACAGAGAAACTCTGTCTCGAAAAACAAACAAAAAAAAAAAAAAAAAAAAAGAAGAAGAGAAATTTGTATAGTAGCCAGTCATGCCATTAGTATTAAAAGTGTTTTTTATGTCCTCTCTAAGATACATTGGCTGAGTCAAAAAGGAAGTGTGTAGGTGATGATGTTACATGTCTTCATTGCACAAGCTTAGTTTTCATGACTTTTCTACTTGAGTTTGTTTATATAATGGTTTTATAAATTTTACCTCAATACAGAGGTTTTATTTTTATTTTTACTTTTCTCATTTTGTTGCATGCGTTTGTCTGGATTTAAAAATTAAATTAAATTTTAAATATTTTTAAATGAACTAATAAATACTCATTTTTATTTTAGAAATTAACAAGGTATGATATACTTTGATGCTATTAAAACTAGACTTTCCTTTAGATAAGAGACATGTTTAGTTGGTAAAATGTATTTATTCAAGTGCAGGTCTAATTAAAAGGTATATTAGATCATTCAAGCAGTTATATGAGTCTTGTAGGTAGTCATTGTTTTAGTTACTGTTCTATTGCTGTGAGGAGACACCAGGATGAAGGCAACTTTTACAAAGATGCATGTAATTGGGGCTCGCTTACAGTTTTAGAAAGTTAGGTCATGATCAGTATGGTTGCAGGCATAGCACCAGGAAAGTAGCTGAGAGCTCACATGTGATCCACAAGTTACAGGCAGAGAGAGAGAGAGAGCCCTAGACCAGGTCTGGCATGGGCTTTTAAAACCTCAAAGCCTGCCCCAGTGACACACCTCCTCCAAGAAGACCACACACCTCCTAATCCTTTTCAAAGTTTTCCACTGAGGATCACACACTCAAACATATGAGCCATGGGGCCATATGAAATATAAAAAGATATAATACTTATGTCTTAGTTAGGGTTTTACTGATGTGAACAGACACCATGACCAAGGCAACTCTTATAAGAACAACATTTAATTGGGGCTGACTTACAGGTTCAGAGCTTCAGTCCATTATCATCAAGGCAGGAACATGGCAGCATCTAGGCAGGCATGGTTCAGGTGGAGCTGAGGGTTCTACATCTTCATCTGAAGGCTGCTAGCAGAATACTCACTTCTAGGCAGCTAGGATAAGGGTCTTAAAGCCCACACTGACAGTGACACACCTACTCCAACAGGGCCACACCTTCTAAAAGTGCCACTCCCTGGGCAGAGCATATGCAGACCATCACAACTTACTTTGTTTAAGCCCATAAGAAAATTCTTTAGGGTTTTCCAAATTGATAGAAGTAAAATCTCTTCAAATCTCCCTAATTCTCCTCTTTTCTGATATATATTTTAAAAAGCTCTGTGGTTCAAAATACAGCTTTATATAAGATGTATACATTTATATAAGATGTATGTATAGGAGCACACACTAAACAGCAGTCTCCTTTCTGTTCATGGGCAATATATTCCAAGGCGTCACCAAAGGATGCCTGAACCCACAGATCGTATCCAACTGTGTACCGTACTTACTGTGTACAGTCGCACTAACTGTGTACCGCTGCACTGTGGTGCTGTCATTGAGGACCGGGAGGATGGCATGGGTGTGCTAGGCAGAGGCAAAGTGTTACGTCAGAAATTAGTTTTGTCTGTTTTGCTGGTTTTTGTTGTTTTTTTGTTTTTGTCTTTTTTGAAATAGAGTCTCACTATGTGTCTCTGACTGGCTTGGAACTTGCCATATTGACCAAAGTGCCTCAAACTCACTGAGTCCAGCCACCTATTTCTTCCAAATGCTGGAATTTAAACGTGTACCAGCATCTTCAACTTAAATTGGTTTTTAAGAAAATGTGAAAGATTTCAGAAACTTTCATCTTTATAGTTTTTTTCTTATTTTTAACTTCCATTGAACTGAAAATTCAATTTCTTTTTATTTTTTTACTAATACATTTCCCCAGCCCTGGCCCTCCAAAACAGTCTTTGGGAGTAGGGGATGAGAAGGCGTAGAACCAACAACACAAATTTGGGGAACCAGAGGAGAAGCAGAAGCAGACTTGTATATTGTTATAATGGAGAGGTCCACATCCCCTCCGTCCAGTCCCTAGGTACTTATTCCGCACAGCTGGCACCTGGCTGCCCAAGTCACAGGGTGTCTTTATTCCTCTCCGGGTGTAACCACTCCGGGGTTAGTGAATGCGGAAGCGCCTACTGCACATGTATGGACTATTGAGGGGGAGGGGGCGCACTCATCAAAAAGTGCTGACTTACTCCTCCTGCATTAATAATGCCAAAGAGAAGAAATGTTACATAGGAAGATGTCTTACAATAACTAGATGAGTCAGGAAATGAATGCACCGATGAGTAGAAGCTCCCTGCAAGTGGCTGATAGGCAAATGCAAGAGCAAAGTCACAGACTGAATCCCCAGATGACAAGACCTAAGGTGGGTTGTCTCGGATATGAGAGTCAACGAATACACAGATTTAATTCTTTAGGAATTCAAAAGAAATGTGCTGTCCTTATGCTGAAAGTCTTTGAGAAGGATATTACCAGAGAATTTATAATCATTTGGCATCTTGTTTGCTAAAATGCATGTGACCATGTTTCTTTTCATTTTGATATTTATTTATGCACCAAAATTTATCATCTATGGTTTGCAAGTGGAGAAATGCTGAAGCCAAAACCAAAGACAGAGACACTGATCAGACAGAAGTAGGTTACATAGAATTTTGAAAAATTATTGGGTCACTCATGTTTGTCATTTTCATCAAAGAAAAGAAAAAGAATAGCACCCTTTCTCTTATTCAAAAAAAGTGTAAGCCATCAAAGGTTTTTAAATTTAATTTATTTATTTGCTTATTTCAGGTTTTACAAACTAAAGAACAAACTTTGTCTCTTGCATATGCTAGACAAATGTCATACCCGAGCTGCATCCCCAGCCTCTCCAAAGTTTTGTTTTTTGTTTTTAATTCTGACTTTTAATTATGGAAGCCCAAGAGTTAGAAGTACAGGCGATGTTAGGGCAGAATCTCTCAGAACCCATCTGGACTCCTCACTGGCTCTCACCCTTCCTAACGCTGCCACTCTTAATACAGTTCCTCATGCCATGGTGACCCCAACCATAAAAGTATTTTTGTGGTTACTTCATAACTGTGATTTGGCTACTGTTATGAATTAAAATGTAAATATTTTTGGAAATAGAAGTTTGCCAAAGGGGTAGCGGCCCACAGTTGAGAACCACTGATTTAGATGACATGAACACAAGAGAAGATCACAGGCAATGCGTTAAAACTCACTGACATGTGAACGTGAAAGCTGAAGTCGTAGCTGCCATCTGCTTGTGAGGGCAGCTGTTACACAGTCACCTCCATTCAGAAGGAGGTGTCTCTTGGGATTTATCTCCAAAACAAGTACAAAACAAAAAAAACCAAAAAAACAAAAAACCCTGAGAGGTACATCAGATTGCTTTTCTTAACTTCTTAGTGAACCGTGGGAGCTTTTCTTCTCTTTGTTCTGCAGTTTGATTTTTTGACTTCTCTATTCACAGCCACATTAAGTGCGCATTTGTTACGACAATCCTGGATCTTAGTTAGTTTTTTTTTTTTTTATAATCTTTTTTCTCTAATACAGGATCTCACTCTTTAGGCCAGGCTGGTCAGCAGCTCACAGACCTCCACGTGCTTCTCCCCCTTCGTCCCTTTCTTACAACTAAACCTCCAAGCCACTAAAAAATATTTTTTTGTTATTAATTTTTTTCATGAAGTGTATTCTGATTATGTTTTCCCTCTTCCACAGCCCTTCCCAGATTCTCCCCACCTCTACCTTCCCAGCTTTGTGTTCTCTCTCTCCGTCTCTCTCCTTAAAAAATGAAACACAAGAAACCAAACCAAACAAACAAACAAACAAAAAGGCAATAAACAAATTCTTACCAAGACCCAAAAAGAAAAATCATAACAAATGGGTAACAGTAAGATCAAATACTAAAACAAAACACAAAACAGTAAGTTCACAAAACATTTTGTTTTGGCTAACTGTTCCTGGGCGTGGAGCCTAGATATTCCCAGTGAAACTCCATTGGAGAAAACGGATTTTTTTCCCCTTGCCAACGGGTACCAATGGTTATGGCTGGGTTCCCATGAGCACTTCCCCTTCTTAGCACAGAGACTTCATCTGTCTTGAACCTGTGTAGGCCCCGTATATGCAGCCACATTTTCCTGCAGTTCATATGTACATTGGTTCTGTTGTGCCTGAAGACATTGCTTCATCCATCACCTCCAAACCTCAAGGGGAGGAGTTTGATGAAGACATCCCACTCAGGACTGAGAGCTCCAGAGAGTGTGGGAGGGGCGTGGGGTGTGAGGAGATGACTCAGCAGTTCAGAGCACTCCCTGCTCTTCCAGAGGTCCTGAATTCACTTCCCAGAAACCACGTGGTAGCTCTCACAACCATCATAAAATATGATCTGATGCCCTCTTCTGGCTGGCGGGTGTATATGCAGATTGTGTGTGTGTGTGTGTGTGTGTCTCACCACAACTCAACCTTTCCTAGCTCTGTTCTTCCCAGCCAGTTGTAAAATTGCATATTGGGAACCTCACAAACCCATTGCATGTATATGAAATGCTAAAGGTGAGACAGCCATCAGCCCTCTATTGCACTAGCCACAGTTAGACTGACTTTAAAGACCGGAGCCTGGAGATTGTAGGAAACACTGAATAAATCTCTCTACCTTTGTGTGTAAGTGTCTTCCTAACCTGACTGAGCTTTTGGGAATGTTTTCCCTGGCTAGTCAGGTTGTGTCATGCTGAGAACCAGGTTTAAAGCTGCTGTCTCTACTCAGCCCACCATTGCTGTTGCCGATTTTTTTGTTTGTTTTGTTTTGTTTTTGTTTTTTGTTTTTGTTTTTGTTTTTGTTTTTTTTTGAGACAGGGTTTCTCTGTATAGCCTTGGCTGTCCTGGAGCTCACTCTGTAGACCAACCTGGCCTCAAACTCAGAAACCTGCCTGCCTCTGCCTCCCAAGTGCTGGGATCAAAAGGTATGCGCCACCACGCCCGGCATTGCTGTTGCCGAATTTTAACCATGTTACTCTAATTGAATTTGTCAATGTTGGTCCGGTTATGTGCGTTATATACAAAGGTAGGAAATGGAATGAAAATGAGAGACCTTATCTGGTGATATAAGTTGCTTAGTTTTTGTGTTTCTAATGCATGCTTTTTCTCTTCTCCCCCTAGATGATATTGAAAGGTATAGCAAACGGTACATGAAGGTCTATAAAGAAGAATGGATACCAGGTACTATAAAACAAACGGTGCTAACTGACTTTTAAAAAGCTTCGTCTTAGTTGTGTTTATGCCTGTGTTTGTGTGTGTGTGTCTATGCCATGTCTGTGAGGGTGCTCTTGGGGGCCAGAAGAAGGAGTCAGACACCCTGGGGCTAGCCAGCATCCCAGGACAAGAGGCTGCTGTGAGCTCCCTGGTGTGGTACTTAAAACCAAACTTTGGATGGGAAGCAGGCACTCTAAATCACTGAGCCATCTCTCCGGCCCCTTAAAATACTTTCTAAAGACCGCCTTCCCTATCAAGTACCACCAAAGTCTATTAGATTCGTGGGCATTTTCTTTGTTTTCAGCTGTTGGAAAGTAGAGTCTTTTTCCCCCTCCTATCATTAATTAGTAATGAAGATTACTGTAAGGATACTTTAAGTCTTTCTCGTATTCTATGAGACATAGGCAAGTTTTAGCATCTAGCATAGCATTTCAGTAGAAAGACGCCAGGAGAATCATTGTTAGCATTCAGAAGTATTACATGGCATAGTGACAGATGGAGGGGGATTTAAAGGAAGCATCATTCAACCAGTTCATGTTATAAACAGAAAACAGTCGCCATAGAAATGAAATAACCGGTCAGGGTCTCTTACTAACACAGCCGTCCCTCAGACATTCATTCTTTTACACCTCTGACAGTAATGTTTTTAGAGAAACTGCCCTTAGGTGACTGTAAATATCATTAACAAGCTTCGTCACTTTTCTAGTGTAGAGTGTGCTCTTTGCCTTGTTGATCTTAAGATGTGGGGCGAGGATGGGAACCTCCTTTCCAAATCATTCTTCATGATCTAAGAAGTTTAAAACTAAAATATATTCAAATCAAAATGTATCGCTGTAGGTAAAATGATAACAGTTAACTATTTTGTAAAGATACACTGACAGTGCTTTATCAGCAGCCGCTATCTTTAAACTTGTTTTGAATATTTCAAATATTTTAATTTATATATTTGTATGCACATGCATACGTGTATATGTACATCAAATGTATGTGGGCCCCTGAGAAGGCCAAAAAAAGCTGGCTGGAGCTGGAGTTACTCATGGCTGTGAGCCACACAGCATGGGTGCCAGAAACTGGCTCCGGTCCTCTGAAAGACCAGGAAGTGCTTTTACTACTGAGCCAGCCCTCCAGCCCTCTTGAATCTGTATTTAAAAATGAGGCTAAGGATTGTAGAATACTTGCCTAGCATTTATGAGGCCCTGAGTTAAATTTCTAATACCCTCCAGAAAATTAAAAGAAAGTAAAATAAATAAAGGAATTGTTTAGTTAATGCAACTGAAAGCCATTCATTGGAGAGAATTTGCATGTTCACAACTACTAGTATTTTTAATTGAAATTTTCAAATAATTATTAAAGTTATTTTATATCTTATGTATTGGGTTTGATTACCTGCCTTAGCTTTTGAAAAAATGTTATATAATATGTATATAATAAACAGACAACTTACAAAATACAAAGTAACCAAATAATAATATTTGAGAAAACAGTTGTGATTTTGATAGAAACATCCACAAAGAATTTCCATAAGGCTGGGCGGTGGTGGCACACGCCTTTAATCCCAGCACTTGGGAGGCAGAGGCAGGCAGACTTCTGAGTTCAAGGCTAGCCTGGTCAGCAGAATGAGTTCTGGGACAGCCAGGGCTACACAGAGAAACCCTGTCTCAAAAAAAAAAAAGGAAGAATTTCCATAAGATTTTTCTTCTTCAAGACACTTTATTATACCATTTCAAAGCTGTTTAATGAGATCTTTTTCTCTACAGGAGAAACTATGTCACTGCGCATTCTATTTATATTGGTTTTGTTTTGTTACATTCCAGACTAAATCTGTACAAGCAGATACTAAGAAATGTTGCTGTTTTTGCATGAACAGCTGTCACTGTGTTAGGTAGCTAAGTCCAGAGCCACCAAGGACACTGAGACTTTTCTGTTTTTTTCTTTTGTACACATAGACTGGAGAAGACTTCCAAGAGAGATGATGCCAAAGAAAAAATGCAAAACAGGTACACTGGCTAATATGACCGTAGTCTGGGTTTGCAAGAGTATTGCTGAAGCTCAAGTTAGGCTCAGTAATGCAAATTCTCTAAGTATGTCTGGCATTTTGATTATTTTACTGCCTCTTAGTGGCTGTTGACTTTTGGACCTTCTATTTTCTTGGATTAATCTCATTTTTTAATTGTAAAATTTTGCTGGGTGAGGAAAGAACTCTGTTATACAGACTGTCTCATTTGTATATGTGCAGATTTTTATGATCTCACTGGCTATATTCTACATTATTACATGACACATTTTAAAATTGGAGCACTGTTGACAGTTGTTGACTGTTGGGGGAGGAGAGTCAGCCCTTAAGGATGTGGCCAGTGTTAGGTTGAGAAATTTGATTCAGTGGATTATTAAAAAGAGGAGGATATAAAGTTGGGAAGAAGAATGTGAATAGATTTGGGAGGAGTTAATGGGAGGAGAGAGAACAAATTGGAACAAAATACATTATATATATTTATGAAATTCACAAAGCATTAGTAAACTATTTAATATTGTAGTTGAACCAACAAAAACTTATCCCTGTCCAACTTGAAATGAATGGGACTCAGACTATGGTTATTTATTTGGCTTTGACAATTACTTGGGGCTGAGGGTAACCCTGATCTGCTTTTCTAACTGCTGGCCTGGCTACTTCTCCAGTGGTTTTCCCCAGATAGCTGCTTTTTCTCCTGGCCATGTGCATCCCCTTTCAAGGCAGCTTATAGCAATAGAGCAAACCTCAACATAATATTAAAAAGAAAAACATGTACTAGGAAAAATTGAAGTGCTGGTAAAAGAGTTCTATATTAGATAAAAAGATACCAAAGTATATATTTTTGCTTGTTCTTTAATAATTCCATTCAATAAATAATTGTCTGCTATTACTAGACACTGCCACGAGGAACAGAGAGAACCCATGTAGTTGGGACCATTCTTGCTTCTTGGAGCTTAGAGTTAGGTGGAGGAACAACATGAAAGGACTGGGGGAATGGCTTGGTCCGTAAAGGGTTACCTTAGTTCAGATCTCTGTTAACCAGGTAAAAACTTTGGCACTGCTGAACCTACCTCCAAAAGCCTGGGGGCTTACTGGCCAGCCAATCAACTCTCAAACACACATATACACACACACACACACACACACACACACACACACATACACAGAGAGACAGACAGACATACATACACATGTGCATACAATATGAAACAAACACACGACGTGCTTTTGGGAAGTCTGGGAAGAGTTCTGAGGAAACGCAATGGGTGAATCCATAATTGTCATGATAAAATATGTAAGTGCATAGATGATGCTGGTCATGAGCTAGTGGACCACCATGTGCAGCAGACTGGAGATCTAAGAACTTACCTATCTTGGTTATCATTGGAGCTTCATACCTTAGTCTTAGTACAGCTTGTTTGTTTATTTGTTTGTTTTTTCAAGACAGAGTTTCTCTGTGTAGCCCTGGCCGTCCTGGAACTCACTCTGTAGACCAGGCTGGCCTCGAACTCAGAAATTTGCCTGCCTCTGCCTCCCAAGTGCTGGGATTAAAGGTGTGCGCCACACTGCCTGGCGCTTCTGGTAGCAAGGATTTCCATTTATTGAAAAACAAATCAACAATTACATTTTCTGCGAGTATTTTTTTTTTTTTTTTTTTTTGGTTTAGGGTTATGTGCAAGTATTTTTAATTGTGTGCAACAATGTAGTTTTGTCTGTTGCTTTCTGTTGTGATGGCCTCTGTTGATCTATATGAGTGTTGATAGCCACAGAGGGCTCAAGGGTAGCAGAGGTTTGAAGAACCAGCTACTGATAGATACTGAAAGAAGCAAGTTCAAATATGTCCATACATGAAAAAAAATATTGTTAACTATGGAGAATTTTCATGTCAACATTTTAGGATAAAAACAGTCTTTCTGTACTATTGGTGATTTGATACTTCAGAATGTGAGCATATGTGCATGAATTAAGTATTAAAACACAAAGAAAGAAAGATGAGTTGTATTGCATCTGGGACTCACCTTTTTAGTAAAATGTTAGTAAGTGGGCCTGAAAGGAAGTCTCAGGGGTTTAAGAGTGCTTCCTAACTCATCGGAGGACCAGAGTTCGGAGCCCAGAGCCCGGATCAGGTGACTCACATGTGTCTGTAACTCTACTCTGAAGGATCTGATACCCCATTCTGGCACACATACCACCCCCATACACACCCAAATAAAAAACTAAATATTTGAAATGAATTTAATAATTTATATATACATATATATTTCTAGCTGACAAACTTTTTTGTAGTATTCACATGTTTGTATAGATTGTGAAATTAAATAACTTCATAAAAAGTCCTTAGAGAAAAAGACTTTGTCGTGTGACTGGGCTGCCGGCTGCCTTCCTTCTTGGCTAACAATTGTTGGCAGTGTTCTATCTAGTACTTACTGAGCTCTTGGTCATACATGATCCTGTGGCTGGAGTACTTACTAAACGGTCCTTGCCTTCCAGAAAGACAATGAAAGTTATAAGTTATACACCATTGAATGTTAGGTCATTTATTTTCCCCAAACTTCATTAATTCAAGAGCTGTAAAGTCACTGTCTTAGTCAGGGTTTCTATTTCTGCAACGAAACACCATGACTAAAAAGCCAATTAGGAAGGAAAAGATTTATTTGGCTTACAGTTCCAGATCATAGTCCATCGTTGGGGTAAGCCAGGACAGGAACTCAAGCAGGGCTGGAACCTGGAGGCAGGAGCCATGGCACAGGCCATGGCTTGCTCTGCCCTCTGCAGCACACAGAGCTTATCTTCTAGGCTCCAGCTGGCTCCACTTCACTGCTGCTGCTGTTCTTGGTGGTTGTCTCATGGTGCTGGCATCTCCAAAACTTCTGGGGTACCTTGCTACAACTGTACTCCGTTTTCACTTTTCACTCCACTCTCTCCCTGGTGCCAAGCCTCATCTTCTCTGCCTGGCCCGGGCCTTCAGTTGCCACCCAGGCTACATCACCAATGGCCTCTTTTGGCCTCTCACAGTGCTTAGCATTAGCTACTCTCTATGATCCCTTCATGCCTTCAAGCCTATGCCGCCTGGGTGACTTTTTACACATTACTAAGTCCGGCAGCCAACATGGGATACAACCTTGGCTCTCTCTGCCACACAGCTTCTCTGTGCTCTCAGGAAACACCTCCCAAAAGATTTCACCTCAGTGATGCTGGTCTCTTCTTAATCACTGCTAATTTCTTAGCTCCAGCTAATGAACATCAATTGTCCCAGTAATGCAAAGGTTTTTAAATCAAAATAGCAGATGGCCCTGATAGAGTCTTCAATCTTCCCTCTGAAATTTCACAGACCAGGCCTCCATCCTCTCCATTGCTTTCCACTTTAATATTTTCCAAGCTTCCATGGAACATCCCACAGACCTCTTAACACTCAATGGCTTTTTGAGCCCAAAGTTCCAAAGTCATTTCATAATTCTCCACAAAACACACAGTCAGGTTTGTCAGCAATACCCCACTATTGTTGTCTTAGTTAGGGTTTCCATTGCTATGAAGAGACACCATGACCAAGACAACTCTTTTAAGGACTAACATTTAATTGGGACTGGCTTACAGTACAATTTCAGACATTTAGTCCATTATCCTCATGGCAGGAAGCATGACATCGTGCAGGCAGACATGGTGCTGACAGAACTGAGAGTTCTACATCTTGATCTGAAGGTAGCCAGGAGACTGGATTCCATACTAGGCAGAGCTTAAACACACACACACACGCACACACACGCACACGCATACGCATACACATACACATATACATATACATATACACACACACTTTAAGGTCCTATATATGACCTTAAAGCCCACTTCCACGGTGACACACTTCCTCCAACAAGGCCACACTTCCTAAGAGTGCCACTCCCTATGGGCCAAGCATTCACATACTTGAGTCTATGGGGGGCCACAGCTATTCAAAGCACAGTTAGTGACTCTTCATTTTAAAGTTTTAAGGCTACCAGTCATCTCTTGTGGTCTGCAAATCATTTGTGTGTTGAGTATTTATCTTTAACATAGCTAAGTCTTTCTGAGCTTGGTTTTTGATACCTAAGGATTTGGGGGGTAGTTGATTTTGGTAAAGAACTGTAGTCATTTCATCCTGTGAGAATCATTTATGGCTTATAAGAGTTCCTTGGTAATTGGCAGTCTTCGTGATTCTTTATTACCGAAGTGATTCTTTATTACCCATTGCTTTAGGATAATCTGGAAATGAAATACTTAGAGTAAAACACATTGTGGGGCTTAAAGCTTGTTGAAACATTTCTTTTCACTTTTGTGAAGTGACTGGCTAGCCATTTTACTCTTCACTGTGAAGATAGTTCTTGCTAATATCAGGCGGAATCTCTTTCCTAACCCTTTACTCTTAGCCAGGGCAGATTTAGCCTGCACATCTTTTGCTTCACACCTACTGTACTGGCTAGTTTTGTGTGTCAACTTGACACAGGCTGCAGTTATCACCGAGAAGGGAGCTTCAGTTGGGGAAGTGCCTCCATGAGATCCAGCTGTGGGGCATTTTCTCAATTAGTGATCAAGGGGGTAGGGCCCCTTGTGGGTGGTGCTATCTCTGGGCTGGAAGTCTTGGGTTTATAAGAGAGCAGGCTGAGCAGGCCAAGAGAAGCAAGCCAGTAAGGAACATCTCTCCATGGCCTCTGCATCAGCTCCTGCTTCCTGACCTGTTTGAGTTTCAGTCCTGACTTCCTCTGGTGATCAACAGCCATGTGGAAGTAAGCTGAATAAACCCTTTCCTCCCCAACTTTCTTCATGGTCATGATGTTTGTGCAGGAATAGAAACCCTGACTAAGACACCTACTTAGCACTGCTTGTGTTAAAATGGACTTTACCGATCGACAGGTGACGGGTGACTGAGAAACCCTTGCAGGATCTTTTCTTGTTATTCTAGCGTTGCTGTCTCAAGGAATGTTAAGGCAGATTTTGTCTCTAATGCTATTAATGATGAGACTAAAATTGCAGTGCTTAGTTAAAATACACCTGTTTGTAGTCTAAATAATAACATTCAAAGTGATGAAGTGACTATCATTTGCTTAGAGCAAAAGACGTGGCTGCCTGGTATGCCATAGAGCTCCACCACAGAGTGTAGGAGATACTGCCCTTGCTCTCCTTTCCACAGTAGAAAATCTGGGCTGGAGAGATGGCTCAGCAATTAAGAGCACTGACTCTTCTTCCAGAGGTCCTGAGTTCAATTCCCAACAACCATATGGTGGCTCACAACCATCTATAATGGGATCCAGTGCCTTCTGCTGCTGTGTCTGAAGACAGCTACAGTGTATCCATATACATAAAATAAAGAAAGAAATCTTAAAGAAAGAAAGGAAGGAAGGAAGGAAGGAAGGAAGGAAGGAAGGAAGGAAGGAAG
>JADRCD010210242.1:0-19774 GCA_019843815.1 Montemys delectorum
ACACACACACACACACACACAGACACACACACACAATGAAATGAAAAGTCAAAGAAGCCATAAATTTGAGAAAGAGTGAGACAAAGATACACACACATACACTGAGAGGCATAGATAGATAGATGATAGGTAGGTAGGTAGATAGACAGGAAGACAGTGCAAGGGATTCATAGGAAGGGATGAAAAAAGGATAGAGGGGAAGTATTACGTACTGACATTTTAAAGTCAAAAATTAAAAAATACATTTAAAAATACATTTAACAAAAAATACTGTAAATAAATGTATGTGTGTATGTGTGTAGATTAGAAAGAACTTTTAAGAAGTGAGCAGTTAGCATGTTGTTATGTAGGTTTGGAGAATTCCAGGCAATGGAAAGACCCCAGCCTGGAACTTGTTTGGTTTGCTTAAGGACACCTGGAGGCAAGTGTTACAGATGCTGAATAAATGGGATGACAGAAATAACAAGCCACAGCCAGGAACCCTCTCTACCCTTAGCTCAGATCATCAGGACTTCTAATCTGATAAACTTGACTTTATCTTTTCTTCTGAGTGAGGAATTACTGAGAAATTCCAAGGAAAGTAATGGCATAATTCTGTACCTCACTGCTGTGTGGATAGATCATGGTGCTCCAATACAACAGATAAAGGAACCATTCATAAAAATCTACATGAGAGACTGTGGCAGCTGAGATGCTAAGACACACTGTAACACTGGATGTATCTGATGATATGACAACACATCTCCTAAATCTCATGTGGATTATGAGGAAAAGATGGAAATTAACATGATGACTCTGGTTATATGTCTGAACCTTTGACCCTGAGAGGTTCTGTCAGTGCCCGACGAATACAGAAGTAGAGACTCACAGCCATCCTTTGGATTGAGTACAGGATCCCCAATGAAGGAGCTAGAGAAAGGACCCAAGGAGCTGAGGGGGGTTACAGCTCCTTAGGAGGAACAGCAATATGAACTAACTAGTACCCTTAGAGCTCCCAGGGACTAAACCACTAACCAAAGAGTACACATGGTGGGACTCATGGCTCCAGCTACATATATACATGTATATATATATATATACATGTATATGTATATATATATATACATAGTAGAGGATAGTCTAGTCGGTCATCAATGGGAAGAGAGGCCCTTTGTCCTGTGAAGGCTCTATGCCCCACTCTAGGGGAATGCCAGGGCCAGGAAGCGGGAGAGGGTGGGTTGGTGGGCAGGGGAACGGGGTGAGGGAATAGGGGTTTTTTTGGAAGGGAAACTGGGAAAGAGGGCTAGCATTTGAAATGTAAATAAAAAAAATCTAATAAAAAAGATACAGAAAAAGCAAAGTTGAATTAAAGATTGAACATGATCCTATATTAGACATATACATGATGATACAAAAATATAGCTTTGTCCCCTGATGACAACTCATGAAGACTCATTAAGTAAAATACCATAGAGACTCTACTGTCATTGGAGTGAGAAACATAGGAGATGCATGTTCTTCCCACACATGATCCTTCCTCCTCCTTTGGTTGTAGAGGTGACAACCAACCATTCCAGATAAGACCTACGAAACCAGTGATTTTTGCAGAAACTAAGGTTTCCTATATTTACCGAGAGCAATCTGTTAACAATCATACACTCAGTTAGTGAGAGAATTTGGATGCAAACTCTGTCCACTTGCTCCCTACAGCCAAGCCCATGATTTCTTCAATATTTTGGTGGTTTCATGCTGTGTCTCAAGTAATTTCTTGTTCCCAAACTTGGGCTTTTATAGATCAATAATATTTCAAAACTCTTTATAAGTTCCATGAGAGTATTAGTAAATGTTAATTTGTTCAAGGAGGAAGTTTAAACAGAAACTCAACATAATAAAAACTAAAGCTAAATGACACAAAGAGGAAAAACTAGAGTTATAACTAATACCTAATACCTACTCTTGTTTTCTTTTTTTAACTATGAAACACTAGTGACTCTGGAAAAAAACTTAATCTGACAATGAAGACAAGTCCTTCAGAAAGAAAACAATTGTGGGAACATACTTGTTCTCATAATAAAAATTATTCTCATGTCTCTGTGCCTCTCCTTTCCCTTAACTTCCTGTAGTTCTACTGGTGTATAAAAATTCCATCATGGAAACTTTGCTTCTTGGGTTTTCTCCTGAGGGATAGGTGGGGAACTGGCATGGGTGAAAGTAGTTTTTTCTACTCATGTCTATTTTTCTGTCATGTCACCCATGTACTTTTTCCTGATATAAATTTATTACCAATGTCAAGAGGAAGCAGTTGTGCCTTTTGGAAAGCAAATTTGTCTGCTGAGGGGACAATATTTGACTTGGAGAAGGGAGTGGATGATGTCTGTTGCCCCGTGAACTGGAAAGAACACATTACTATTCTTGTCCAGACACTAAAATCTCTCCCAGTCTTTTATGTTCAGCAGTCATGACCAACATTTACCATTTAACTCACTTCCATTCACCTGAGTTAAAAAGGTTTTATAGGTTTATTTAACTCTTTATTTGAAATGTTTTGGATCAAGCTTTGGGCTCACAAACCCATATAGAAGCCTACTAATGATCAGGTGTGTCAAGTTTCCAAGTGGTATTTGTTACATACTACATAAAACAACAAGCAATCAAGGTTAAGTGCTGCCTAGAAACTGACCTTCTATCACAGTTAACCACACAATTACTCTAGGAGCATTTTGAGGATATCAGAAGGAGAGTCCATAGCAATCATATCAGAGAAGGATTTGGACTGGATGGTAGATCTGTACTGGAATTTGAGAGACAAAAGTTTAGATAAATATACCTGTGAGAAGACAGTGAGATCTGAGAACAGGAGTAGAGGAAAGAGAGGGTGCATGTGGGAGTAAAAATCGTTATGATGTGTTAGGGAGTGATAGGAGGAGCTAGCTCACACTGTGAAGGTTTGCCGAGCATAAGATGAACTCTAGCTTTATCCTTTCAATTTACCCTTGACAGTAATGCCACCAGGTTATTTTCTATAACACACTGTGGGCTAGTTGGCATGTAACATATTAATTTGGCAAGGATATGCTAATGGTCAAAGGGGAGCTGAACTACTGTTAAAGCAACCAGAGACAGGTTGACACGGCTGTGAGTCAGACAGGTTGGGTAGAAAGGAGGTAATGCATTCCAGATGTACAAGCCTGCCAGCTTGAAGTTGCTGTTCAAGTTGACTAATGCTGTCTCTCTGGGACAGCATCCATTCATGTGAAAACAGCAGTATCCATTTTGGAATAATAAAACACTCCAGGAAAAATATGAGCAATCACCTTGGGGCTATATTCTAGAGTCCCTGTGTCAGGTAGTGAAAGCCATGTGCACCCAGCCCCTAAGTCATACTCCGTAGAGATCCTTAGCAGAAATAATAAAACCAGAATGGGCCTCTAGAAAGTTAGAAATGGCTCTGAACATAGGGTTTACTGGTGCCACAAACTTCATTGGGCTTTCTGCACTCAGACTTCTGAGCATCCGTGTGACACTGAAGGTAGGAGGTGTGACCAGGAGTTGGTGTTTCACCTTTGGGTTTACTATGTCAAGCTTCATGTTTATTCAATACACACTGGCTTTGATCATGAACTGTTTTTAATTTGTCTTTGAAATATCAGAGCTAGAAACACCAGACATGTAATCTAAATCTAGAGTTGTGTACATTTTCTGATTTTTGCTTTTGTTTTGTTTTGTTTTGTTTTGCATTTTATCCTCATATATGAGATGCCATGACTATGGTCTACTGAAGCCAATGTCACATCATGGTTGATTTTAGAGCAGGGTCCTTACTTCAAAGCATATATACGCATTTTGCTTAATTGTTCAGTTTTCTTGGGAATGTCTTCCTTAAGACTTCCTTGAAACTCTAAGCACTGTGATACCCATCATGTGATATTTGAATTCCTGATACATTTTTAAGCTCACCTTTCTTTTTTTTTTTTTTTTTTTTGGTTTGTATCTTTATTTTTTATTTTTTAAATAAAATTTTTATTTAAATTTTTATTTTTTAAATAAGATTGACTTAAATCTTATTGCATTATGATGAGAAAAGACATATAATTTCAGTTTATCTGAATTTGTTAACATTTAAAAACATATTTTAAGTAAATAGAATTACATCACATTCTTCTTTCCATTTTGTACCGCAACTCCTCCCAGAGATGCCACCTTCAATACCTGCAATAACTTATTTTTTATTTTGTCACATTCTCTAAAATTTACAAAATATTGTAACAATAAAAATGAATAGTATAAAAGTTGTTTGATATAAAACTATCAACTAAACAGTCTTATGTGGTATCGCTGCAGATAAGCTCTCCTTTCTTTAACATGTAGCATTTCTTGCAAATTCATACTTTATTTAATTAAACTCTCCTAGAATGATTTTCTATCTTTTAGTTTTATTTATGATTGGTTGATTTTAATTCTATTATAATTACTGTTACTGTGTGTGTGTTTGTGGGGGGGCGGGGATGTGTGTAGGATGCATGTTTTCCACAGTGTGTATGTGGAAATTAGAGGAGAGTTCTGTGTGATTGGTTGTCTCTTTACACCTTTATGTGTGTTATGGGGATTGAACAGGCTTATTGATAAGGATTTTACCTTCTGAGTCACCCTGTTATCTCCACTTTGAGTTAAAATAGCCTGTTGCTTTTTTCCCCTCTCTAACTCATGTCTTTTAATTACACAGCTAGTGATTTTACATTAGAAGATCTTGACCAAAGAAATTTTATTTAGTTGCCATATGTCATGCATGACAGAGACCAGATCAAGAAAAGCATTTCATTAGAAAGTGGCATCTTAGCACAGACCAAAAGATGGGCTTAGGTGGGATGGCTGGAGCTGGGAGAGAGCACCACAAGCCAACAGACAAGTTTGTATGCTCTAAGTAGGGTGGTCTGATGGCACTGAAGATGTTTCAAACTAGTGTGACTAGAAACAGGCAAGGAAGAAATATGAAAATGAAGGAAGTATAGACATGAAGGAGAATACTTCCATTCTTCTCTCCCTATCGTAGCTGTTGACTACAGTCATTTAAAAACATGTATTGCAGAAGCCAATTTCCTTGATGTGTCTTTCTTCAGGAGCTTTCACAGAGTAATAAAATGCCTGCTTTTCCAGAATTATCATAAATGTGACTGAATCATATCCTGGAGATATCTACTCAAGTGGCTCAAGTGGTGTGCTTCTAATTTTTTCTGCTCCATGTTCTCATATTTCACTTTTTCCCAGTTTTACAAGCTGTAAATAAGGCCTCTGGCCATTTTTAAAATAAAGACTGATTATTAATATGATGCTACTTCTGCTTCTCCTGTACAATTTAATGTAGGATGATGGAGAGATGATTCACTGGGTTATTTGCTGGCTGCCCATTCATAGAGTCATGAATTTGGTAGTGTTGCATCTGTTTATATTTTGTGAAGTAGTATTAGCTCTTCTTTGAAAGTCTGGTAGAATCCTGCACCAAAACCACCTGCCCCCCCCTTTTTTTTTGATTATTAAGTTTTTAATGACTGCTTCTATTTTCTTAGTGGTTTGGGGACTGTTTAGATAGTTTTTCTGATCTTGATTTAACTTTGGAACATGGTATCTGTCTAGAAAACCATCTATTTCATCTAGATTTTCCAGTTTTGTCAAGTATCACTTTTTGCAGTAAGACTTGGTAATTTTTTAAAATTTCCTGGTTCTGTTGTTATATCCCTGTTTCCATTTCTGATTTTGTTAATCTGGATACTGTCTCTGTGCCATGAGAAGCTCTCAGGACGCAACTGGGGGGCCACAACTGAAATGCCCAATAGTGGGGATATGGAACCTAAAGAAACCACTTGCAGTAGTTAGACAGGGCTCTCAGTGGAGGGATGGGAACACCAACCCACCTTCAAATTTTTTGACACAGAATTGTTCCTGTCTAAAAGAAATTCAGGGATGAAATTGAGCAGAGACTGAAGGAATGGCCAACCAGTGACCAGCCCAAAATGGAACCCATCCCATGGATACTTACGAAACCCTGTCACTGTTACTGTTACTATACTGTGCTTACAGACAGAAGCCTAGCATGGCTGTCTTCAGAGAGATTCTACCAGCAGTTGACTGAAACAGATGCAAATACTTACAGCCAACTATTGGACTAAAGTCAGGGACCCCTATGGAAGAGTTAGGGGAAGGATTAAAGGAACTGAAGAGGATGGCAACCATATAAACACAAGAAATTATTGTGGATTGCTTTTTATAATTACACTCTACAATTGGTCACTTACATCTCTCAATATCAACATCAACAGTTTCAATTCCCCAATAAAATGACACAGACTTAGAGAATGGATGCAAAAACACAATCCTTCTTTCTGCTGCACCCAAAAAAACACACTTCAACAAAAAGGGTAGATACTACCTCAGGGTAAATGGTTGGGGAAAGATAGTCTAAGAAAATGGACATAAGAAATTGGACATAGTACTACCAGAGGACCAAGCTATACCACTCCTGGGCATATATCCAGAAGATGCTCTAATATGTAATAAGGACATATGTTCCACTATGTTCATAGCATCCTTATTTATAATAGCCAGAAACTGGAAACAACGCAGATGTCCATCAACAGAGGAATGGATACAGAAAATGTGGTATATCTACACAATGGAGTACTACTCAGCTATTAAAACAATGAATTTATGAAATTCTTGGGGAAATGGATGGACCTGGAGACTATCATCCTCAGTGAGGTAACCCAATCACAAAAGAACACATATGGATTTGCATTCTCTGATAAGGGGATATTAGCCTAGAAAATCGAAATACACAAAGTACAAACAACAAACCATAAAAATCTCAAGAATAAGGAAGCCCAAAATAAGGATACTTCATTCCTTCTTAAAAGGGGGAACAAAATACCCATGGAAGGAGTTGTAGAGGCTAACTTTGGAGCAGAGGCTAAAGGAAGGACAATCCAGAGACTGCTCCAACTGGGAATACTACCCATATTCTGTCATCAAATCTAGACACTATTGTGGATGCCAACAAGTGCTGGATGACAGGAGCCTGAGGTAGCAGTCTCCTGAGAGGCTTTGACAGTACCCGACTAATACAGAAATAGAGGCTCACAGCCAACCATTGGACTGAGTACAGGCTCCCCAATGAAGGAGCTAGAGAAAGGACTCAAGGAGCCGAAGGGATTGCAGCTCCTTAGCACAAACAAAAATATGAACTAACTAGTACCCTCAGAGCTCCCAGGGACTAAACTCTAACCAAAGAGTACCCATGAGGGGAACTCATGGCTCCAGCAACATGTATATAGAAGAGGATGGCCAAGTCGGTCATCAATGGGAGGAGAGGATCTTGGCCCTGTGAAGGTTCTATGACCCAGTGTAGGGGAATGCCAGGGCCAGGAAGTGGGAGTGGGGAAAGAACAGGAGATTGTTTTAGTTTTTTTTTCTTATTTTATTTTAGTTTTCTTTTTTCTTTTGGAGGGGAACCTGGGAAAGGAGATATTGTAAATAAAGAAAACATCTAATAAAAAAAAATCAAAAAAAAAAAAAAAAGAAAAGAAAAAAGAAAAGAAAAGAAAAGAAAAGGGACCTAAAAAGAAAGTTGGTACAGCCATTTTATCTAACAAGAAAGACTTCAAACTAAGATTAATCGAAAGAGATAGAGAAAAATGATACATCTAGGGAAAAAGTTTTGCAAGATGCCATTTTAATTCTTAATATCTGTGCCCAAACATAAAGGGACCCATGTTTGTAAATGAAACACTACTATAGCTTAAACCACACATTTGCTCTCAACCATTGGTGTTGGGAGAATGCAACAACCCACCCTTACCAATGTACAGGTCATCCAGACAAAAAGTAAACAAAGAAATATTGGAGCTTAAAGATATTATAAACTAAATGTACCTAACATATTTATAGAACATTTTACCCAAACACAAAATAATATATCTCTTTCCTTCTCCTTATGGAACATTCTCTAAAAATGACAATATATTTATATAGAATGTAAGTCTCAACAAATAAAAGGATTGTTGAAACAGCTCCTTGTATCCTATCAGACTATCACAGATTAAGCCTCAATATCACCAACAACAAAAAAAATACTTTAAAATGTATGCAAACTGAATGGAAATAATGTACTGAATGAAAAGATGGATCTGACAAAAATAAAGTAATTAAAGACTTTCCAAAGTTCTTTATAAATGAATACATAACCTACCAAATCTTATGGGACACAATGAAAGCAGTACTAAGAGGAACGTGTGATACACTAAGAACCTACATTAAAAAGAAAATGAGAGATTTCATATTAACAATGTCATAAAACACCTGAAAACCTCTAGAACAAAAATCAAAGGAAATCACACCCAAGAGGAGTAAATGTCAAGAAATAATCAAACTGAGGACTGAAATCAATATAATATAAACAAATAGAACAATACAAAGTATCATTAAAGCAAAATGTTTGTTTTTGAGGAAATAAACAGGACAGACAAACCCAATTTTAAGACAATGAAAAGGCAGAGAGAGACAGAATGTCCAAATGAACAAAATCAGAAAAGAGAAAAAATACATAACAAAAGACAATAAGGACATTCTGAGAATCATAGGAACATGTATTCTACTTAATTAGAAAATCTAAAAGAAATGGATAATTTTTGATAGATCTCACTTAACAAAGTTAAATGTTAAATAAAGTTTAGTTAAATAATTAAATAGATCTATAACTACTATTAAAATAGAAGCAGTTATTCAAATTTCCCATCCACTCCTCATTGTCAGATCCTTTTAGCACAGAATTCTTCAGACTTTTAAAGAAGAGCTAAGACTAATACTATTCAAATTATTACAAAAATACAAACCACAGTAATATTGCTGAATTCATTTTGATGCTGCATTTACCATCATAAAAAAAACACATAAAGACTCAATAAAGAAAATTACAGAGCAATTTTCCTAATGTACATACATGCACTAATACTCAATAAAAGCACTTGCAAAACAAATCCAAGAACAAAGATCATGTACTACTATCAAGAAAACTTCATCACAAAGATGTAGGGATGGAGAAAAACTAAAAAACAGTTGCACTAAATCTTCAATAAATGGTGCTGGTCAAATTAGATATCTGCCTATAGAAGAACTGAAGTAGATACACATTTATCACTCTGAATAAAAATTTACTTCCAAGTGGATTAATGACCTCAATATAAAACCAGTTATACTGAATTAAAAGAAGAGAAAGCATGGAATAGCCTTGAATGCACTGGCATAGGTGACTTTCTGAAAAGAACATTGATGGAGACAGAAGTGGCAGATCAGATGGGTAAATGTTTGAGGGATAGGGAGATAGTGCAGCGAGGGATAACTAGAATGGAGAGATGCATTTGGGAGGTAATTTGAAAAGCTAATGGCAGTAGAAACTTTCTGGAATCTACAAAGGTAATATTATTGAGGATTCCTAATAATGGGTGATATGGAGTCATGACTTGCTATCTCTTATAGCAAGGCAAGGCTTCTAGTGACCAGATCAGGCTGCATTCAATTGAGTTGTTACCCAAGGAGTGGTGGGAGGTCCCATGGAAATTCCTAAAACAATCCAAGATGTTGCTAAGACAAAAAGTTCTTATCTGCAAATTGACAGTAGGGCCCCTTTGTAGAGGGCAACACCCATACAACACATTGGAGATGGAGGGGTTAAGTTGGTAGCTATGTGGAATCCTAGACCCTATATTCTAATCTCTTTGGTGTTTGAAGATACTCTGCAGACTACCAAGAATGAAACAAAGACACCAACACAGCCACAAAACCATTGACTTGTAGTCTGCCCTGTCTGTTTAAGCTGCTAGGGTAATATTATCACAGAACTCATGGGAGTAGCCAACCAATGTCTGAATTTATGTAAGACCCACTCAAAAGATGGAGTTTACTCTTGATACTGCATGGAAAACTAAGAACCAGAAACTAACCCAGAGCCCTAGGATAAAACCCCAAAAGGACGGGTTTAAAAAGATAAAAAATAATAAAAGGATTCCTATGGTAATGCTGCTATACTCATAAATCAGTACCTTATTCAGTCATCATCAGAGAGGGTTCTTCTGGCAGCAGATGGGAAGAGATCCAGAGACCCACAGCCAGACATTGTGTGGAGAATATCTAAATGGGAGTTCTCCATCAAATCCCTTCCTTCTGAATCCAGGGAATTCTGCAGAAGAGGACTCTAAAGATCTGAGAGTCAGAAGAGATGAGACACGCTAGGAGAACAAGGCCTCTGAATCCACTAGGCAAGGCACATATGAACTCAAAGAGGCTGAAGTAGCTGGGCCTACATGGCCTATGTAACAGTTTCTGTGCATATATATTATAGATATTAGCTTTTTTATAGGATGACTGACTGTGAAAATGAGTGAATCGCTGACTCTTATGCTTGTCCTTGAAATTGTTTTCCTTCTGTTGGGTTGCTGTGTCTAACTTTGATATGGTAGATATACCTTTGTTTCACCTTATAATATTTTATTTTGTAATATTTGGTTGTTATCACTTATAAGACTGATTTTTCTTTGGTTTTTGTTTTATTTAGTTTTGATTTTGTGTATTTTTTTAGTCAGAGACAGAAAAGAAGTAGATCTCGAGGAGAGGGGAGGTGATAAGGAACTCAGAGAAGGAGAAACTATAATCAGGATATATTGTATGAAAAAAATCTCTCTCTTTCTTTTTTATTTTTCAAGACAGGGTTTCTCTGTATAGCCCTGGCTGTCCTAGAACTCATCCTGTAGACCAGGATGGCCTCAAACTTAGGAATCTGCCTGCCTCTGCCTCTCAAGTGCTGGGATTAAAGGTGTGTACCCATCACTGCCCAGCAAGAATCTCTTTTCAATAAAAGAAAAATTAAAGAATAAGTAAGTATGACTTGTTTGTAATTTGTTCAAGTTTTCAAAGATTCTTAATATCTTCAGGAAACAGTGTGACTTCTTCTTCTATGGGAAAGCTCTGTACTTAATATGTATGTACTTTACATTCCAACTGCAATTACATTCAATATTTCTGAGATGGATATCTTACTGGGCATTCTGCAAATGAAAGGCAGAAAGTGATTTCAACTTTGCTGTATCATAAAATGTCACACACTGAATGGAGAACTAGATGAACCATATTTGAGAATCAAATAATTGGATGAGTATTAGGGTTTTGTTGGCTTTTTTTCCCTTTCTGCTTCTTTCCCTGTGAGAAATGTATTCATGGATGCTAATTCTACAGGTAGCCCTCACCAAGGTCTAAGAAGTTAGGAAAAGCATCACACTAGCTTTCTCATAGATAAATGCTTTTAATATTCCCTAATTAATGAATTCCCAAGACCAACTGTACTTATAATCTCAGCATTACTATGAAAAGATCAGAAGATTTAAGGAGAGAGCATGTCACAGAGATGCCCCTGCCGCCACATTCAGTCTCAGTCTCTTTGTACTTAGACAGTACCTTTTCCTATCAAGTGCTCACTCTGTTTTATTGTTGCTAGTTTTTGTTTGTTTTAAGTTGTTTTCCTGTAAAAGTCCTGAAGATCCAAAACAACTTGTCAATTACTAGATCTTATCTCAACTACAATCTTGGCAAGTTTAGCATGACACATTCAAAGAGTCCTCGCTAGGCTGTCAACTACTATTAATAAAAATAAGCTTTAATTCCTATCTGGCCTCTACCAAATATTAAATTTAATTTATTTTAAGGCCAACTGTGCATTTTAAAAACAGTGCCTTCTAAAATTCCTTTTCACCAGTGATGGTGACAAAAGAGATTAGTGATGCATTATCTTCAGGCATCTCATGATAAAGCTCAGACAGACTATACAGATTTAATGTACAAACATGAACAATTATAAGGAGATACTTTTTCTTTTCCTCTTCTTGTTTTTTCTCTGTTCATACCTCCACCTTCTTTCCTTTCTTCTATCTTCTTCCTTCCTTCCTTTTTGAGTTACAACACTTGTTGCCAAGCTTCAAGCTCTGGTTTGGGCTGGGTATTTCTAATATGGCAATAACCGATGGCAAGACTTGACCTTTTAAATGCAATATTTCCAAGAGACTCTCAACTCAGAGTATCACCACAATAAAGTATGCAAATGAGAAGAAAAACCACTTTAATGGGCATGTGTACACATATAGGCTTCGAAAGGAAATGCAGTATTGTTTTTCACAGAGCTTTAATGAAATAAATACTTAATTACTGATAGATTGGGATTAGAGAAATATTATTAAAATAAACCATTGCATGTAAGTGTTTAAATTTTTTATTAACTGTTTAATAGTGTCTAGAAAGGAAGAATAGATAATTTACTGTATAATTACCAAATAACACTGAAGATTAAGCATAATGAAACATGTTAGTATATCTCAAGGGGCTTATACTTGTGTGGAGAAAATGATTTTATTATCTATGCTATGATTTCTTTTTCATTTAAAAATCACAGTAATTTCCTGTAATCTTTCAATCAATGTGTATTGTGTCATAATATGCAAATGAAAATAATCTAGAAGCATAAGCATTTTCATTGAAATAATTACTATAGCTTAACTCAATCTGAATCCGTAGAGTTTACCTGTTTTATATTATAGACTGTATACATATAAAGCTATTTACACTTTTCCATTTATTCAGTGTCTCTAATCTTTGCTTAGTGCAAGAGTAAGAATGATTATACTGAATGTGGCTATCTATTAAATTTATGTTATCTCCTTTTTCCATCTATAAGAATGTGTTCTCTTATAGCCACTGGGAAAATTTCACCCAAATTACAGTTGCGGTAATACATATAAAATTAACATACTTAGCAACAACCCACCTGTGCCTACCTAGGAGAAGTGTCCCTTGAGGGCAAGAGTAACAGCATAGAAAGAGGATCTTGATTCACCTTTCTTATAGGGGTTGTACTGATTCTAAATTCTGAAAATCTTACCAATATCCACTTGCTGTCTTCACATGGCATTCTAAGTTCCCAAGAACAGTTTGGTTATTGGTTTACACCCTTCCATCTTTTTCCAGACACTTTTTGACTTTACAGAACAAATGTTTGTCCTAGGCATGGATTCGTTTTTCTATGAGTTTTCTGGAACTATCATGTAGCAGCTGGTCTTTTAGATTGGTATCATTGTTTATTAAACACACAGATATGACACCAGCTGCTAGACATACATATGTATATGACATAATATGTAAAAATACCACCAACTTGCTTTGCTATTTCCCTTACAGTCTGTATATATATTCAGGAGAAATGACACAGAATGAGGGAGAGTCTTTCATTGATACACCTCCGATAGAGATTTTATATTGTCGATGAGAGTTTGGAACCGGGTAATGATGATCAGTTAACAAATTCAGAATTCTCATGAAATCATATACATATACATATATATGTGTGTATACATATATATGTACACACATATGTGTGTATACATATACACACACATACACATGCACACACACATATGTATATGGAACAAACTACTTATAATCATAATGGAATAGCAAATAGCCATGAGACCTCTGGTCTAATGTTACCGGGAATAAGACCTCAGGTTGCTTTATTAAGAAATGAGCAAAGTTATCTCATACACTAGCAGCTGAATGGTGTTAGGCAATTAATAAAAATGATGGGTCCTAGCTGCCATTGGCTGCTTGAGATCTTCTTACTTACCTGAGCATCTGAGTGCAAGACATGCTCTGAACCAATATGGGGCACAGGGCAGCAGCATATGGAGGTCTGGATTCAGGCTGCCTGAATCACTAACTGTTCATTTAGCTTTTCTGTACATCAGTTTTGTTAAAGCCCTTTAAAACAGGAAGAACAATACATCTTACCTTGGAAACTTGTTATTCACATCACATGAGGTAAAGTAGGAAGGACATAGGATTCATTCATTATGAAATGTTATTTTAGTTAATAACAGCTACCAGCAATTCTTTATTGTTACAATCTCTTTTTTAAATATTTTTATATATTTATGTAGTTCAATAAGCTGACTTTACCCAAAACAGGATTTGATGGTGTCACATAACTTAGGCAAGATTGTTAATTATAGTTGGTTGTGAGCAAAGTTCCCAAATTTTTCCAGGTTTGAAGTCACACTTAGGCAAAGGTGATGAGTGCTCACCTCCCTGTAGGGAAGTGGACCACTGGTAATATATTCATTACCAAACATTAGAACTGTTTAACCAAACATTAGAACTGTTTATTTTATGTAATGAAACAATTTTGGAATTATAATTTAAATCAAGTGTGTCTATTGATTTTTAGTGATCAAACATTGTATTTTTCTGGAAAGTTTACCTTTTTTATTTTAATCATGATATTCCATTCTAGCTCCATTTCAGTGAATAGAATGGATTTTTCCTTTCTGAAGGTCTTGGTTGGGGCAAGGAAGTCAATTTAATCTGAGGGTCTCTTCCCTCATCCTCAAAGAAAGTAGCATCCTGACCTAGGATACTTGGTTATTATGACTCAGAACATTGGCTCATTTGAATGTGATATGTTTGAACTATCTGGACGCTTACATTCACAGCTGCTAGCTTTTCCTCACTGCTTTTTACTAATCACTACCATAGGACAGACAATAATCGACAACTGTCAGCATATGTCAAGAATAAGCATATTCGAACACTCCGTGAGTCTGTGGGTGAGTTAAAATAGTAGAAGGAACAGTAAGTACCTGATAAGAGAAGAAGAAATGGTATTGCAGAAATTACAGAAAGAGACCTTTTCTCTCGTTAAAAGCCACCAAACAACAAACAAACCCGTAAGGCATGATAGCACCATTTCTTTAACTCCAGTACTCAGGAGGCAGAGGCAGGCCAATTTCTATGAGTTCAAGGCAAGCCTGGTCTATAAATGGAGTTCTTGGCATGCCAGAAAGGACTGGACAGTGGGATCCTGCCTCATAAAACAAAAATAACAATGAATCCTGTTGTTTCTTCACAACTGCTACCAAATAACTGAGATCTAAGGAAATAAGAAAAGGAAACAATGAGAGTTTTGAAAGAACGTTTAAACCATTGTTACAACCTATAGTAACCATGGAAACTGAGTAAGGAAATGCCAGAGGGAAGGCATCGGAGTTTCTAGATCAAGATGCACTGCTTCTTTCTGAGGAGACGTGAGAGATGGATCAGTCGAGATTTGGGGGATAGGTGGGAAATGCCTCTTTTACAGAGGCCTGCTCTCTGTGCATGTACTTCCTGGGTAAGCAGACATCAGAGGAAGATATAAGTACAAAAAGTGATCGGGAAAATTTTTTTTTTTTAATCTCATGAAACAGATGAATGTTTTTTGGTAAATGGATAATCAAGGCTTAGCTTATGACAAGCTGCATATCTGATCTAATGAGAATCGGCTTAGGTGTTAGATGTCCATGAATTGAGACTGACTTCTGCGCCTTTGTCCTAAGCTTTGCACTTTCTATTGTACTGATAAGAGAGAAAACGAGTCTCTTTCGACATCACAGGAGGGAGTCTCATATTAAGTGAATTAATAACAGTGAATCGGTTGTTGTATATAGCAAACCAGTAATTCTGGTTATAAAGATGGACTATGGAATTCCCGAATCCAAATCAAGCAAGGTGTTTGACAGTACCTGCACTGGTTCTTCTACAACCTGAGTGACACATGTTCCAGGGAGCCACTGTGACAATGATCTCAGAAAGAAAAGAACAGGTATGTTCAAATGTGGCTCAAAGCCTCCCTCATTTGTAGCCAGTCTCCTGCCTAGCTTCTTCCATAGTCTGGCAGTAGAGTATAAAGGCAAGGCTCTCCGTGCCAGCCATTGTCAATCTAGATCAGAATTCTACATGTCTCTATTGTGCCTCAAACCCACGAAGCCCTGTGAGGTTTGACCAGTCTGTCATATTTACTTTATTATTGCTGTGAAGAGACATAATGGCCAAGGCAACTTATAAAAGAAAAGCGTTTGATTTGGCATATAGTTTCAGAGGCTTAGAGTCCATGATGGTGGGGCAAAGAAATAGCTGAGAGATTATATCTAGAAGTCTAGGTTTCAGGAAGAGAAGACATGGTATGGGCCCCAATAACCATTTAGAAACATCTAGCATGCATGATATACATACATATACATGCACTCATATATACACTGACATATATATATGTGTATGTGTGTGTGTGTGTGTGTGTGTGTGTGAATGCACATATCTATGTATTTATATATAGACTTATGTATCAGTCTTAGATGTTACTAATAATTTATATATTATCTTCAGTGTTTCTGATAGTTTGAGCTCGTTATAAAGCACAGGTTCATTCTCTCTCTCTCTCTCTCTCTCTCTCTCTCTGACTGACAATACTCCTTAAGCCACCCTATAACCCTTCTGTATTATCTTTATTTGACACTGAGTCAGATAGTAATTTTCCTCCTAGACACTAGATTTATTCTTTATATTCTGACTTTTGGAAAATAGCTATTACATTTTTTGACAAACGTGTTTATATTCATAACACAGTATAGACATCTTACATTTTATTTTCTTACTTTTTTTCATCTTAGGAAATTTCTGTTAGGATAAAAATGTACATTTTTGATGAATGCTCTATTTTTCCTAAATTTACTTTCATAAAACTATTTTAGTGATTTTAAGTGTTCACGATATTAGTTTGAATTGGATTTTTAGTAGAGGTGGGCCAATCTCTGGATAATAAATGATAAGCAAATGAATTTGAGCAACTTATTTACTGTCTTTAAACTTTGATTTATTTTCCTGTGACCTAGGCAAATTTCATAATATCTCTTAAGTATATTGTGGTTATTAAATCTGTTAATCTCTTTTAGGTCCTCCTTACAAATTTTTTAAATGGACAACTAAATAAATACTACTTATATTATTATCAAGCCATCAAGTAGAGACTTTGGAATGTGTTTATAATCAAATAAATGCTTAAGAAAAAAATGTGTATATCTGGGAAAAATGTGTGTATGTTTTCAATATACATGCATACATGTACATGTGTTTGCTTATAATTTGAATAAGTTATGATTACATATATGTACACATGTTTATATATAGCTTTAATAAGATATGATTAATCATATCACAATACTCTCAATAAATAAGGGTTTTAAAGATTTATACTTTTCAAATTTACTGCCTATTTTATATATTAGTCATACTCTTAATGTTTCTGTGAAACAAACAAACCAATACCCTAATAAAGCCATACCATTTCTGGCTGAAAGAGCAATATTGCTGTTCTTGTACAAATATAAGATTATATGGAATTTAACCTATTTTTCCTTTATTTGAAAGAAAGATTCCATTTGCATGTTAAAGATAGTTTTAGTGTTTGGGGAGTAAGTATACTTTCTTTGTTGTAGAAAGATAATTTAAGAGCCTTCACCACTTTGTTTCTCAGTAACTTACTATGACTTTCATATTCTCCAGTCATTTCCTTCTTCACATCTTTCATGAGCAGTAAATCATATAAAAAGGTGTGGAAATAGAGAGAATTTTTAAAAATAAATCTATTGAAAGATTTTTGTCTTGATTGAACAAGGGATTTTCAATTTGTTAACTATTTTCTATTACACATGTATTCTCTGTTTTGTATCACTAGGGAAGAGATATCCTGGAATTATGTATCCATTGTGAGTTAGTGTTTTCATGGAAATGTAGATGTAAGCTTTCTACAAGTATTTCTTAACATAAGCACATGCTTATCTCAAGCTATTCACTGACCTAAAGGATAATATTTGTGCCTAACATTTATTTTACATTCGCTCTTTTGTAAGCTAGTGTTCTTAGAATGTAAAGTGCATTTCCTAATTTTGCAATCCAAATATCCTTGAAAGAAGAGAAATCAAAGTTTAAAGATTAACATACATTTTTCTCAGGCACACCTCAGTGATCATCATGCTACTGGATATTGCTGGTGAAGGATGAGAGAGAATATTGGAGGATTCTCACCGCTGCCTTGAAGTGAAGCCTCTAATACGCAGTTCCATTTCAGGAAAGTACACCCCCCACATACACACACATACACAAAGAGAAAAAATAGACTTTGGCAGAACATTGTGTCATAACTCAGCGACCTGTTATTATGTTCCATAAAGCAGGTGAATCCTTCTGTGTCTGTTATATAAAGTGGGATATTACTGTAATCCATGTTTGAATTGGAGGTTGCCAGCTGTAGGCAATATTTCACTAATTGGAAGTCTTTGTCATCAGGTCACTTGCTGTGTGCCTTCCTGATGTTGACACATCATGCTGCCAAACTCATATGTAATTTTAGAGGGCTTGTCTCCCTATCGTTCCCCAAAAACTAAAAATTTTGATTCATCTTTTTGAAAAACTTTTATGTGACACCAAATTAATTGTGAAAACTTGTAGAATTTAGGTTCAGCTCTGCCTCCTAGCATCATACCCCAAGAAACAAGACTCAGGCTCAAAATATATTTATAGATACCTTGACCATATGCCTAGGCACTTCTCTGACTAGAATCAAAATTTAAGATAACCCACTTATTTTAACCTACATTCTACCATGTGGCTGGTTACCTGCACTCAGGTACCATGTGTCCATCTCCTCACATCTTCCCAGGTGGATCTCCCCCATGGATCTATCCCAGAGTTCTTTCTGTCCCCCTGATTTCCCAGCTTCTATATCCTACCTAACTTATAGACCATAGACTTTTTAATAAACAAGTGATACATACATACAATATCCAAGACATTCTCTCTACAAAAGCTGTATGTTGATTTTAATAGTTTCCTTCTAAGTCACTTGCTTTTGTTACCTTTAAATCAAAATTCTCATGTTTTGACAAAACTTCAATACAATTAAGAGATTTCAACATGATAAATTTAGGTGGAGATATAAATGGAACTATATTTGCCTGTTAATCATGCCACAGACTTCTATTTATGGGTGTAATCTGCTTAAACTGAGTAAGTCTTTGTTCCCACGGAGCACAGGGATGGGAAGAGCTGCCTGCCTGACAGACCTAGAACAGTTCAGCAACATTTCAATATTGCCCCTTTGCTACATGACCATATGAGAGTAAGTATAGGGCTTTGTTGTGAATTCATCATACTCTTATAGAAATAGGACATAAATAATCAAATGTTGCCCATTGTACAACTTTGGCTAGTCGATTTGATAGTCAAGAATGGATAGATATGTGTGGTGCTTGCCATCAAAATCATGACTATGAGGAAGTGCTGGCCTCTTTTGCAGCCAACCAAGAATAGTATTGAGAATGACCTCTTGGTAGACAATACTAGGGGCACAACAATAGAGCTAGAGGGGTTGCCCTGCCCTATTACACCTTGCCTGGAACAAGTTATTGCTCTATCCATTGCTTTCCATGGTCAGGTCCACCCAAGCTAGTAAGAGGTCACAGATACTGATCCTACTCTTTGCTCCAATAGTTTCAGCAGCCTAGCTGACTGCTACCTCAGAGTAAGTCAGGAGGAGCGGAGATAGACAAAGGTCAGGTTAGGACTTCATGTTAGGGTGTGTTTGAAATGAAGCCAGCTTGAATTCCATGTCTGAAACAGTGGTCAGAAATTGTGGAGTGTCTGGGTAATTAAAAAAAAAAAACAATACAAAACAAAGCGAGTAAACAAACAATGAAGCTGGCATGACCCTTATCATTTCTTCTTTCTTGGACAATGTCTACCTTGTTTTCACTCTCTGAAGTTATTCGAATTTTCTCGATTGTTTAATATCCAGCTTAATTTACCTTCTCTCTCTCTCTCTCTCTCTCTCTCTCTCTCT
>JADRCD010210243.1:0-23722 GCA_019843815.1 Montemys delectorum
ATATATATATATATATATATGTGTGTGTGTGTGTGTGTGTGTGTGTGTGTGTGTGTGCTTGTGTGTATGCATACA
Source organism: Montemys delectorum (assembly GCA_019843815.1). Taxonomy (NCBI): domain Eukaryota; kingdom Metazoa; phylum Chordata; class Mammalia; order Rodentia; family Muridae; genus Montemys; species Montemys delectorum. The sequence goes on from JADRCD010210243.1 coordinate 76, forward strand.
CACACATATATACACACAATAACTTCACTTTAGGGTCTTTATCCATTCTGGGTGATTAAATAGGTCTGATGGAAACAACTCTTTAGAGACTATCTCAGTGATGTGTATCATAAAATGGTTTTTCATTGTTCCTCATCAGAAAGCCTCTTGATCTATAATAGTCTTGTGCAGCTTAGGGCTCCATAAAGTCCTGTTTAGAAAGTTATCCATTAACAGCCTTCCAGGCAGTCTGGGATTCACATCCTTCCAGAGGCAGAAATATGACTCAGGCCACATTCTTCTGAGTAATTAAAATCTTGTCGTTCCAGTCCTTCATTCTATAGGCTGCTGACTATGACAGACGGAATCTAGTTTCAAGGTCCCCTAAGCTCATTAGTATCAAGCTAGCTATCTAACAATGTTGGGAGGAATGTGATTCTTAAGAAGCCCATGGCCAAGGTTGATCACGAAGAAGCTATTTTATGTGTCTGTTAAGTTTGTTTGGCTACATGCTTTCATAATAGATGAGCTCTGAACATTTTTCCCTGGAGGAGAAAATTAAAAAAAAAAGATATAGCAACAAGGAATATTTTCAATGAATTAAAAGAAATTAGTAGCTTTGAAAAAGAGGTAAGATGGGTTGGAGAGGTTGCTCTGTGTGTAAAGTCCTGGCTATACAAACATGAGTTTTATCCCTAGCTCCTATGTTAAATGTTAAAATTTAAAAAGCTGAGCATGGAGACATGTGCCTATAATCTGAACACTGAGATGGTAGAAGAGGCAGATACATCCCTGGGGCTTGCTGACCAGCCAGTCTAGCCACATGGGCAAGCTCCAGGGTCAGTGAGAGATGCTAAGTAGAAGGGAATATCAACCTTTGACTTTCACATGTACACACATATACCTAAACACACACACAAACACACACACACACACACACACACACACACACACACACACACACAGAGAGAGAGAGAGAGAGAGAGAGAGAGAGAGAGAGAGAGAGAGAGAGAGAGGCTACTGACATTTGTTCACGATACTATTAAAGGGCAGATTGTTTCCTTCTCTAAATTCTCTTTGTTGGTCTTTTGTCTAGTATTTGTTTACTATAACAGGAGGAAGGAACATGGGGCCAGTTGTCAAGAAAGAGAAGATGACTCAGAAAATACCATAAATTTATGCCTGTAACACTTTGGTAGAAGTAGAACATCTAGCCATTTGTAGCACAAGAGAAGCTCAGGAACTAGGCACCTGGCTTTCTGACCTCAAGGGTAGCAATGTTGGGCCAAAAAGCGTTAACCCCAAACATGCCACCAACGAGCCAGGTCTGATGTAATCTCATTAGGGTCTCTTTATTCAAACTGGATCACCGGCTCTGACGCAGGAGAACGGGAGGGAGCTCCTGAGCCCAGTTTCAGGCAAGCATTTATAGAGGCAATAATGGGGCATCTACCCTGTACATCTGATTGGGGGGGGCACTATGTCCTTTAACAATAAACATAACTTCTGCTTTCCTCCTGATTGGCAGTTCTTAGGAAGTGAAGTGTTAGGGGTAGGCTTGTAATCTGGAGGTGCAGATTCGTTGGGTGATAACCTGGAAACTGGTGCTAGGTGTCAGTTTGTTAGTTAACTTGAGTTCAACCTTAGGTCCAGCTCTCTAAGATGGAGTCTGAACCAAAAAGATTTGGTCTCTCAGCAAAATGAGCAAGGCAGTTCAGGATGGATTGGGTTAATTAGCCAACAACATCTGCCACACTGACCGAATGGGAGTTGGCAACCCCAAGTGGGATGAGCAAGATCCATCCCGATGTAGATCTCTAAAATAAACAATAGTGAATTGAAAGTATACAAAGAATGTGTTATTGTTGTATGATAATGTCTTTCAACTTTCATTGTTGTGTGTAATTTTAAAAAACTTGCTACCACCTTCCCCAGAGCTCAGCCCTTTCTCCTGGCTTACTTAGCTCCAGATAGAATGCAACCATCCCTCAACCTGGGAATTGGGAGCTGCTGTCCACACTCCACCCTTTTGGCTTTTCTTTTATTCTTCCTGGCTAGCTTCTTCAAGCTATCATCAAATGCTTCGTTTTCTCTCTTTCTCCTACCCACCTTAGCTCCAAGGAAGAAAAACACTAGACTAATTTATTATTTTAAAACTTTCCAGATAACACAATTTCTGGACACAGAAATCTCTAGCCCTAGGCTCATCAGCTAACTTATATCAGTCATTCTCAGGTGGCAGAGGCTGCCAGTTCTGGATGCCCTAAGACCTTACATGGTTGGTGCATCCTTCTCATTCCAAAACCTGGTCTGAAGACCCTCCTCTCTCTGCATCTGCTCTTCCTCCTTCTGGGACCTGGAAGTCCCACCTTTTTTCTTTCTCCCAGCAATTGGCTTCCACCTTCTTTATGGACCAAATCAAGAACGAATTAGGGAAACAGATTTTAGTATTGACTATCTAGATAGAGATATTTATGCAATGTATTGTTATTTTATACTCTTTGAAGTAGAAATTCTCATAAGTTTGTTGTTCATATTAAAACGTGTGGCTTGAGGAGCCTTTTAGCAGGGTTAGGGAAGTGGGTTAGTGGAAAGAGTGGTGGAGAAGAGAGTAAGCCGGTGAGAGAGCGCTTCCAGAGCACGGAGCCTCAGGGTTAGGATGCTGAGGCTGTTGTACAAAGTATTCTTGGTAATGCTGTAGGAAAAGGCACTGGGGCATAGAATGCTTTTTTTTAAATAAGGAAATTTAATTTTTAAAAAATCTCCAAAGTCAGAGCATCGAAAGTTGATTATATGTTTATACCTCATACATATGTTCAAGTTCTTTAATTTTTCAAAAGCTTGATTTTGTGTGTGTGTGTGTGTGTGTGTGTATCTGTGCATGCATATGAATGAAATGATGTATATGTGTAGGTGAGAGAGCAATTTGTGGGGTTAGTTTGCTCCTTCTAACACATGGGTTCTGAGAACTGAATCAGGTTGTCAGGCTTGGTTCAAAGTCCCTTTAATCCACCAGAATGATCTCACCAGCCTCCTGTATGTTAAAGTTATAATCCAGTGTGATGACATTGGGACATTGGGTCTTTGACGGATATGATGATTAACCTTGCCAAGTTGATGGGATTTAGAGTCACCATGGAAACAAACCGTTGGGCAGATCTGTGAAGGATTATCTAGACTAGGTTGCCTGAATTAGGAATACCCACACTTAATATGGGAGGTGTAAGTCCATTGGCTGAGGTCCCAAACTAAAGGGAAGGGTGAAAGCAAACAATACAGGCTTATATGTCTGCTTGATAATTGCCATGGGACCAGCTACCTCAGGCTCCTGCCAGCATGACCACCGACTGTGATGGGCTGTAGCCTCAAACTGTGAACCAAACAAATAGTTCCTTTCTTATTTTGTTCTTATCAGATATATATATATATATATGTGTGTGTGTATACATATATTTAGTTTATTATTATACTGTACATTTGTTATTATACTAGTACATTGTAGCTGTCTTCAGACGCACCAGAAGAGGGCAGTCAGATCTCATTATGGGTGGTTGTGAGCCACCATGTGGTTGCTGGGATTTGAACTCAGGACCTTCGGAAGAGCAGTCAGTGCTCTTACCCGCTGAGCCATCTCACCAGCCCTTATCAGATATTTTTATACAACAATGAGACAAGAATTTAATACAGTGGGTGATTAGAGCAGAGATCAGGAGGTGAGTTCCCAGAGAGTTATCATGGCCCATCATGCACCTTGGCTCACACGGCCATCTGTCAGTCTTGACAGCAGATTCCTTCCTCCTTTGTACTGTTGCTTCACTTTGAATAGAGTTCCTGTGCTGCCTTTACCAACCTTTTAGCCTTTATTTAACTTCTTTGATTAAGAGGCCATGAACATGGGAACTCCAGCCCTAGACCCTTGCCCACCTGTAACAATATGACTTCTATCTCTAGAAGCAGACAATTAGGGGAAGGCAGATGAAGGTAAGCTAGTAAAGATTGCTTCTGTGGGTTCCTCTGGTACCTGCCCAGGAGGAGGGGCTAAGGCTGTCTTCAGTGGTTAACTCTTATCAGAGCTAGTGGGAGGGAGGTAGAATACCTTTTGGTTGTAAATCAGTGTCCTGCCCTTAGCCAGAAGGAGAACAGACAGGAGTGTCTTCGCACCATCAGCTCCAACAAGCCTTGTGCCAAAGAGGCATATATGGGGTGACCTATCTGCCCTCTATATCACTAAGGATACAGTGCCTTGATTTATCAAAGCTAGACTACTATTTATTTATTTTAGCCTCAGAGACATACCAAAACACCCTTCCACAAAACAAAATACTGCCTGTATGTAGCACAAGATGAACCTGTAGAACACTAACAGTATGTAACAGCTACTAACATATACAGCTGTCACTGTATGTGCAGCGTTAGCAGTTTTTAAGCAAATGTCATAGTAAATAATGGAAGATATTAAACAGCCATTAGGAATAGCTCAGGGGTTTGCAGGTATGCAGCCCTCTCTGTTGGTGTGATGGTTTGTATATGCTCTGCCCAGGGAGTGGCACGAGTAGAAGGTTTGGCCCTGTTGGAGTAGGTGTGTCACTGTGGGTGTGGGCTTTAAGATCCTCATCCTAGTTGCCTAGAAGCCAGTATTGTGCTAGCAGCCTTCTGATGAAGATGCAGAACTCTCCTGCCCCATGCCTGCCATGTTCCCACCTTGGTGCTAATGGATTGAACCTCTGAAGCTGTAAGTCAGCCCTAATTAAATGTTGTCCTCTGGTTAAGGTTACGGTGTCTGTTCACAGTAGTAAAACCCAAGACAGTTGGGTCAAGAGTTTGAGTCTGGGTCACTCTTTTGCCCTTTCACTTTCTGTCCTGCCCTGAGAGTGAGTTGAGAGCTCTTTAGGAGGCTTAAGCACCACGCTGTGTGCTCATGTGATTCAGGGGTTTTTCTGCGCACCAGTCTTTACTTCTTTTCCTGTATTTAGGCTTATGTTCTGGCTTCAACTGCTCATGCTTGTGGTCAGCTCTGTGGCCTTCAGTTTCAAGGTCTAGACATTCCTTTTTTGTCCCAACCACATGTACATTCTGGTTTCTAGCCTTTTCCATCCATCTTTAGCCCATGTTCCTCTACTCCATCTACAGGGGCTTAGGGAAACCTTTCGATATTCTACCTGGATAGGGTATTCTGGACTTTCCCAGACAAACTGGCCCTTTCCATGAAAAGTATGGTGATGCAATTAAGCACAATAACCAGAAACTTCCTGGGCAGAGCTCTTATAAAATCTCAAACTCCTTTTCACAAAGTTATGGAAGTCGTGATTACTATGTTGCTTCTAACAGTATGAGGGCTATTTGATCTCTCCTAGATAAGGAAATAAAGTCAAAGATAAGATAATGTTGTTGTGAGACAATACATTTGCTCTCAGTGCTTTTCCTTGAGCTAGCCTTGAGAATTTGACTCAGTGCTGAGCCTACATTGATTTGGGGGGTAGCCAGTAAGCCTTGAATGGAAAACACTGATTCTTAAATTAAACTCTGATATATATACTATTTATCTCTCCAGTCTCCAAATTGTCTGTTAGCCATGTATTGATAATAAAGCTTTTTTTTTTTTTTTTTTTTTTTTAAAGTAGGGGTGGTGTGGAGGGGCAGGCAGCGGGGGAGGGGAAGGCGCCCATAGTTTCTCAGTTTCTAAATGTCTTTCATGCAGGTTAAAAGCAAGTGTTGAATGATGATGGTCCATGCATTTAAGTATACTTCCCTTTGAAATGTAATATTTCAGTTAACGGGGAAGCTTTGGGTAGAGAAAAGCCATCTGTTAAAAGCTTCAGACTAAGTAGACTTCACAGAGTGTATTTGGACATCAAAGGCATTGGGAGTTGGGAAGTAATTCAGAGAGTCCCTGAACTGGGAGACAAAGTAGAGAGATCACTTGACTGTCTGCAGTCAGGCTTTTGATTTATCTGGGTATGGTCAGGCAGGAAGTCCCTAGCAGAGCTTAGTTGGCAGTTCCTGATTGGTTAAGTTTGAGGTCTGTTATACTGTTTGCATGAAACTTTTTTTTTTTTTTTGAGACAGGGTTTCTCCGTGTGGCCCTGGTTGTCCTGGAACTCACTCTGTAGACCAGGCTGGCCTCGAACTCAGAAATCCACCTGCTCCTGCCTCCCCAAATGCTGGGATTAAAGGCGTGTGCCACCACAGCCCAGCTTGCACGAAACTTTTATTTTGTTTGCTCAGATAAGAACACAAGGCACAGGAACCACTCAGGCAAAAGAGCTCTGCTCACTGTTTTAACACTAAACAACGTTAATGGAGGTGGGAAAATGGCAGGAATTGTTTCTGTCCTGTTTTGATGGAAGAAAAATGGTAGGGAAGCATAAATTGCTGTTGAGGCCTCTGAAAAATGACTCATTTTGTGTCCTTAAGCAAGTCATTTATGGAGTTTGTGTATTAAACAAGTAAGGTTTACTGATGGGCAAGGAGGATGGCATTATCCGAATGACTGGAGACTTTCTCAAAGGGACAGTGACACCAAATGACTAAGTCCGACCCTCTTGCATGCTGGTGAACAGGATGTTAACCCATCAGAGCAGGTCAGCCAGCCCAGACCTCTCAGTTGGCAGACAGGAAACTTCCAGAACATAATTTTTACCAAGGTCATATGGCCAGGGAAAGCAGATCTGAGCGCATAACTCAGGCTGTCCGATTATCTCTGTCCAATAATAGATAAGAGTTTTTATTTTGCCATTAAATGTAAAGAGCAATGCTCTCAGCAATGCTCCCAGCTCTATGTCCTGGAGCACAGAGAGAGAATTTGAGAAAACATTACCAATTAGCCTAGCAAATGTTGTTCAGGATATGAATTTGACTCAACGTTGTCATCCTGAGGAATGGGCCATCTCAGCAGCTCTGTAACTGTTGACTCTAGACAGACTAACATGAGACAGGAGCTCCTCAGCACAGAGACTTGGGAGTGAGGTAAGGGGATCATAAGTCAGCAAAGCAGAGTTGAGGGCAGGGCAGAGGCTGCTGACTCTGCCACAGCACAGAGGAGTTGTTGACTGAGCTTTACAGCACACGCCTGTTGGCCTGTTTCTCTGAACCCCACTATTCTTGGAGGAAGAGGGAACTCTTTCTCTATCTATCTGGGGCTCTTTACAGTGACAAAAGGTTGAATAACAAGGGAGACACAAGAAGTTGGCACATCTACCATACATACATGGGTTGCAAGAGATGAGTGACTCAAAGGGCTGTCTAGAACTTGAGTTCATGTGACATTTTGACCAAAGAAAAGCAAGTTTTTAGTGATACAACAAGATGAAGGATGGAGTCTTTGAGCTTTGTGGGCAGCTGATTTGAGGAAGTTAAGTATATGGAAAAGCAATGGCACCCAAGGAGGAGGTGGTAAGGTTTGCTCTCTAGAGTCTCCTAGTAGGGAATACAGAAGCGTAGGTCTTGGAGTGTCTCTTGTTTTCATGGTAGGAGACAGAGTTTGTTTGTTTTGTTTTGTTTTTAAATACATTCTTAACTGTCTTCAGCTCAAAAATAATCCGATGGCAAAGTGATATGTTGTAGGGTAGCATACTCTGTAGTTTCTTGGAGGGATTAAATCGTCATGCTTAAAGCAGGTGACACTCTAACTCCTGATTAGAAAAGTAGGGCTGGGAATAGAGTTCAGTGTTCGAGTCCTTGCCTAATGTTTGTGAGACCCCAGGTTCAGTTCCAAGCACTGAAAATGTAGTGTCCTCTGGTCTAGACTGAGCAACTCTGAATGGATGGGTTGACAGTCATGATCCTGGCATGAGAAAGCAAGGTGGGTTTGAGGGAGGAGGGATCCAGCAGAGAAGGGGTGAGTGTTTCTCACTGGTTGATAGATGGCTGAAGATCAATAAAGACTTAGGAGAAGCACTGAGCTTTGTGGGCTCCAAGGCCAGTTCCTAGCCTCAACGGTAGAACTGTGCCAACAATGAAGGAGAATGTATTCAGTGGTATCACATTGGAGAACAGTGTCAAATCTGAGCCTTCCCAAGAGAGTTCCCAGGGAGCTGACTAGTCAGAAAAACTTTGGGAACAAGTATGATCTAGATCTACAAAAAGACTCTATCCATGAGATATAATCATCTAAGGTCTACAAGGTCCAGACTTCATAATGAGTGATAACAATATTCACTCAGTTATTCTTATGAATGTAAAATATAATAAGCATGATTTTCATCTCTACCTTAACACAACCTTTGAGTAAAATAGTATTCCCGTTTCACAGATGAGGAGACTGAGATTTATAGACAGTTCTTTTAAGAGCCTACATCCATCTAGTCTTTCATCAGCAAGCATAGTTTCCAATTCAATTGTCATTACAAAATCTAATTTTAATTATTATACTACATTGTCTTCTAAGGGATGGGTTACAGCCTTTTGAGGAGTAACTACAGGGACTAGTTGATTTGAGAGAAGTCAATACCCAGGTATAAGAGTAGGGTTTAAGCTCAGAATTCAAGTGGCCTCTGGCCTGTGGACAGAGGCAGGTGAATGTGTAAGGTGAACCTCACATACGAGGACTCTGCCTATGACATCTAGTTGGAATATTTCCTTAATGTAATATCAACTATGTGAGTTTTCTCAGTGAATCTGCCTATCCTGGGCTTCTCATCAGGATTGGAAACTGACAGGGGATCAGGAGAAAGAATGAAAATTAAATTTTAAAATGGGGGTGTGTATGGGAGGAAGGGGTGGATAGTAGGGAGTGAGCATGTCCAACATGGTCCTGGTTTCAGAGCAGGCTCTGTCTTAGGGCTTTGCCTCTCTGCAGCATTTGAGTTTTACCTGATGAGCAGTCCTCTTTGCAGGAGTGCCAAAGGACAGGATCAGATCAAATAGGAGAGCCTGGGCCCAGGTGGCTGATCAGGCCATAGATACTGGTTTAGGTAGAAAAAGAGAGCAGCTAATGGAGAGGCAGTACCTGTAGATGGGTCCAGAAGGGGAGGTAGAATCTAAACTGTGAGATCTGCTGGGCAGGGAGAGCCAAGCAGTAGGAGGGTTGGAGCAGATGGGGTTCTCCTGTCTGTGATATTGTCATCGTCAGGAGGGGAGGTAGACTCTAAACTGTGAGATCTGCCTGGGCAGGGAGAGCCAAGCAGTAGGAGGGTTGGAGCAGATGGGGGGTCTCCTGTCTGTGACACTGTCATCGTCAGGAGAAAGCAAGCATGCTTCCAGAAGAGAAGCCAGACTAACAAGCTTGCAACTTTGACAAAAACATCAATTTAGTGCATTCTAGCTGGCCCATTTTGGCAACTAGCCGAGCTAAGCAAGTCCTAAGAGACAGCCGGAACCAGCCAGACCACTTATTCCAGGACCCTTGGTGCTCCCTTGCTCTTCTTCTCCCTGTGGGTAGTAAGACTGGCCACAAGAGGGCAGTGTGGGCCATGAATTTTACCAGGCTGACTCCTGCTGAGGGCTGAGCACTCTAGAGAGGCGCGGTAGAGAAAGTAGAGGATTCTCTAGCTCTACCCTGAACACTCAAATTCTCCAGGGTGTATGGGGTCTGGAGTCATATGATATGAGAACAGTTCCCTAGAGAATGCAAAATCTTCTTATACTGAGATGACTAATAAATACCTCTTAACGTGTTTTATTGGAAAAACAGGTCAGGTATTAGTGGTTATTGAAAGCACATGGTGATTTCAAAGAATAAAAAAAAAGTAGCTGAGCAAACACCTCTTAGGTCAGAGCATCGGCAGCAGAGAGCCCCACCCCATTTCCTGTCTCCTCTGAAGGAAACTCCAATCCTATTGATATGAGAATCGCCCCCTCTTTCTCCTTGCAAGGTGAACACCTCTACTATTATATTTTAAAACATATTACTTAACTCAGAGTAACTGAATTTTGATAAATAATTTTTTTCATTTACAGTATCTTTGTGAGACTCATCCACACATGGAAACCTGTTTGTGGTCTGTTGTCTCCTTCTAATAAGCCTGCATATTTTATTTCTTCTGTTGATAGACATTTGGGAAATTTCCAGCTTTTGCCTCCACCCCTGTTCCTACTTTCCCCGTGGGAAAATGCTGCCATAAACAGTCTTTTTTTCCTTTTAGTATAAAATAGAGTTTATTTAGGACATTAGGGGGGAATTCAGAGGGCAGTAGAAACAGAGAAAGAGAGAGGGAGAGAGAGAGAGAGAGAGGAGAAGAAGGATGAGGAGGAAGAAGAGGAGGAGGAGGAGGAAGAGGAGGAGAAGAGGAAGAAGAGGAGGAGGAGGAGGAGGAAGAGGAGGAGGAGGAAGAGGAGGAGGAAGAGGAAGAGGAGGAGGAGGAGGAGGAAGAAGAGGAGGAAGAGGAGGAGGAAGAGGAAGAAGAGGAGGAGGAGGAGGAAGAGGAAGAAGAGGAGGAGGAGGAGGAGGAGGAAGAGGAGGAGGAGGAGGAGGAAGAGGCCGGCCATGAGAATGTGGAGGGATGGGGGAGGGGAATAGGGAGAGAGAATAAGGAGCAGGAGCAAGAGAGCAAGAGAGTTGTTTTTGGAGGGAAGGTGTGTATGTGCGGGGAGGGGGTGTGGAGAGAGAGAGGTGATAAGCATTAATCTTTTAAAAGAGAATGATAAATTTGACAATATCAAACTTTGGGGAACCTCCCTGACAGCACTGAACTCAGACTGAACTCAGGGCTTTGTGTATGTGAGGCAAGCTCTTTACCATTGATTGCGTCTACATCTACATCCCCAGACCACAGAAGCATTCTTTTTAAAGATTCTGGGAAGGCAACCCATTCACTGGAATATTTGAAATATATTTAATTGATGAAGTATCAATGTACGGAATATATAAAGAACAATGACTCCTAAGAAAAAGTCGGAGAAGTGAGTATTTATGTCAGCTCACAAAGAAGGAAAGCTAGGCAATCACTATAAAAAGACACCAACCTCGGTGTTCATCAGGGGATGCCAGTTAAAGTCATAAGAAGATAGCAGCACCTAGCTTACAGACTGGGCACAGCTAAGAATCAGCCAGTACTAAGTGTTGTTGAGAGTATGGAATAACAGAAAGTTACTCATTTCAAACTTGATACAACCACTTCAAGAAAGTCGATCTAACCATTCATCGCAAGAAGACAGGCTAGAGAAAACTTTGGTATCTCAGAATCCCATTGTCCACAGCTGAAGTGAGTCTAGAAGTGGGGTGTGTGTGTAATCCACAGGAAGTTTTGCCTCTCTGGTCCACAGGCAAGTACTTCCCATGGCTTGCCGTCCATCATTGAGACGAGTGGAAGAAAAGCTAGACACAGTGCAGAGGGTAGGGCCATCCCTGATGGGACCTCACCTTCTCACAGAGCTTCAGAGAACAATAGCTCTGATTCCACCATCTTGAATCCTGTTCCTGTTCCTGTTCATGTACCATCTAGCCAGAAACATAGAAGAAAGGGTTCTGTGAAGAAAGTGGTTTCTATGGTATTGGTTTCCTGTGACGGCTGTAACAAATCACACAAACTTAATGGCTTACAATGCAGCTTTATTACCTTTGCAGTGCATAAGGTCAGAAGTTTGAAGTGGGGTGTGCTGGGCCCTAATCCAGGTGTTGGCAGAAATAGCCTCCTTCTAGAAGCATTGCGGGAGAATCGATTTCCTTGCTTGATCGATTTCCAGGTGCTGTCTGAGTTCTTGGCTCAGGCTCCTCCCCCACCTAACTATATCACTTCATCCCACTGCTTTTTGCTGTCATCTCTCCTGTCTGAGTCTGACTTTCCTGATGCCCTGCTACAAGGTCTCTGATGGTTGTATGATGTCCACCTGGATAATTCATCTCAGAATTCTTAATTAATTATACTTGCTGAATCTCTTTTACCGTGTAAGGCAATGTAGTCATGGGGCCTACAGATTAGAATGTGGGCACGTCCAAGTGCCTTGCTTTTCAGTCTGTTGTTGTGTGCATGTCTAAGTGGACAGCCACATAGGGAAGTCAGCTTCCCCCTGACTTTCAGGCATGTGTTTTGTTCGTAATGTACAGAGTCTGGGGCTTTATTTTCTCCCTCAGGCTCTTGTGTTGTCCCTGCTTGGTCTCATCCACCTCAGTTCTGAGGGGCTGGGAATTGTTTTTATGTAGTTTTGTTGATGGTCTTTTTCCCCTTCATGACCCTGCTTGTTAAACCAATTTTCTTTTTTTCTTTCTTCTCTATTTTTTTATGACTTGGGAAGATGAAAGGAATCTATATTATACACTTATGTCAAAGTCAAAGAATAAAGAATACAAATAAAAAACTCAAACTGTTAGAATCACATATTTAAAATCTGAATGAATGCCTTATATTTTGTCTTGTTTTGAAGCAATGGCCTGATATATATATATATATTTTGAAGTTAGGAAACATGTACTCTGATAAAGATTAATGAAGATCTTTCAAAAAGACCTTTTCTGAGAACAAATTTTCCTGAAAGTCTTTCCCCAAATCATTCCCTAAATTATGACTTGGCATAAAACTTCAAAGCCAAGTATTTATACTCCTAGAAATAAAATTGGATCTACAGCCAGGGCATTCTGCAGTTATGGTGAGTAGTGAAGTTGCTTGTTTAGTCTTGAGATGTTTTCTGAGTTGGAGTATTAGTTACAAATACCTGTTTGGGAGACTTTCGGAGTGGTCAGATCTCTGATTGCCCTTTGAGTGCCTAGTGTCTGGCTCAACTTCATTTTAAATAGAGACTTCAGACTACCAACCACATTAAAGAAATCCCTTGGACCACCCACCTCTAAGCTTCTGCTTGCACTGCCCCCTCCGTTCCCGTCACCATTTGAAGTGTTTGCCTAGTATGTGGCCATCTTTGTGGTTGTAACTTTCAAGTATCTATTTCTGTTTTCTTTTGTGGAGAGAAAATTTGAATTTCAAGTAGAAAATACTCTTTGAACAAAACTTACCCATTGCATTTGGGCAATAGACCACAGGCCACCTGGAGAGCCTTCAAAGACCAAGACTTCAAAATCTGTCATTTGGAGCAGAACAGGAACCATGGTGAGTTGACAAGGATGAAAAAATTGCCTGATACAATCTCCTCTCAAGAACTGCCTTAAGTGATTAACTGTGAGTTCTAGATGTCAAAGAGATGTGCTTGCCTTTCAGGGATATGGGAACCTCCTGATGAAATGGCATTCCACCCATCCTTGCATTCATAGATGCAGTTTTGTCTCCCTTGAACTGGATAAACCTAAGCACCTTGTGGGATTCTAGGATTTTTCAATCATCTCTTGAATTAATGACATCATAGAGTCTTGAGAGATCTTCCACCATTGCACCCAACATTCTGCCACCCCATATCTTCTTTCTTTCTCCCACTCTTCATTCCTAAACTGCTCCATCAGCAAATAACCCCGAATCCTGATTCCTGCTCCTTGTATTTTGCACACTTGGTCTCAGGCCACATCACCCACCCAGAGACCCCAGTGACCCTTTGAGTCTTTCCCCATCAAGTGTGAGACCCTTATTAGAAATAATCTATCTGAGAGTGTTGGCAAACAGAAAAAATTTACAAACAAGACTAGAGACAAGAATCCACACTCAAAGCCCCAAGTCAGTTTGATGCTGAAGGAATTTTCCCCCATCACACCATCCTCTAAGGAGTTCAGCAAGCATTCTGTGGTCTCTCCCTCTCTGTGTGTGGCAGAGCAAGATGCTTCCTCTCTTCTACTTTCTTTCCCAGTCCTCGGACTTTCCTTTTCTCTGTTGACTAAAGGTTTTATTCTAACTGTTCTCTCTTCTTATAGGCATATATTCAAAATAAAATTTTCTACTGCTAGGGTTTGGTTTGAATTTGTTTTTAACCTCTTGTCAAAGAAGCAAAGAACTGGATGTGTCTGTTGGGTTTCCACTCAGAGAAGCCAGTAAGTTCCTATAACAAAAGCACAGTAGATTCTCACCATCTTCTTTAACAGTTGCAAGTAGACAAAGGTTTTATGGACCAATCAGCAAGCTCCTGGGATCTTGAATTTATTTTTAAGCTCCATCTTCAGTTTAGCTGACGATTACCTTCTTGTTTCAGAATGTAAAAGAATCATTAAGCTTCACAAGGCTGCTACCAATTAAGCCAAACAAAACAGAGAACTGTCTTTAGTCAAAGGACACTAAGACACAACATAATTTAGTTGGTCACATGGACTTACAGTGTGAGGATATGTCTTCTAAAGGAGTGTAGGCTTGTTATGAAATATCTCTGAATTTTCCCAATTTTTTTGTACAGTGCCTACACTAATCATTGCTTGGCACAGGGCCATTGTGAGAATCAAATCTGATTGTGCATGGTGAAGCTGCTTGGAGACTGCAAAACATCTAGCAATGTTGAGACATCAAACTAGCACGGAGCCAAGAGTACAAGTACTAAATGAGATGGAGAGGGAAAGGCAAGTCTGTGTGGTGTTGAGTTCCAAACCCTTCTGCTCTTGGGTTGGGATACAATGATGGACATCATCTAGGTCAGCTGGATAATGTGGAACTTAGTCCCCTGAAGGAAGCTCTCACTCCCTATGAGCTATTTTGGAGTAATCTGGTTTGCTTCCCAGATTGTGAGCTCCAAGCTTATCCCTGTGGACTGTGTCTTTTTTCTCCCTCTTTTCCAGGCCTCACTTAGCCGCCACTCCAGTCTTATGTAGCCACACAATCTGGATGGCTATTCTGGGTAATTCAGATCTCAGGAAATATTTGTCTCTATGATCTAACCCCATCCTCATAAAGCTCTCTGTATAATCTTGTGTACTCTGAGGCTGAAGATTACAAGATTTAGTGAGGAGCTCAGCAAGGGTGGCCATGCCAGTGTCTTAGCTGGGGTGTAGGACCGAGTTGGCTCTCAAGTTTTCCGCTGGGTTGGGACGTAAACCTTTTACTTGCTAGATTGTGGTGTAATCCAAGTGGAACAGAGAGGTCGGAACAGTGGACGGAAGTAGAGAGGACGAGATTAGCGAAGAGTCTTTAGGAAACTTGAGGCTATTTGCTGGTTAGGATTCCAGTGTTAGAATTGGAGTGCACTTCTGAAGGTACACAGGCCTAATGGAGCCTTGTATTTGATCTCCAAACACTTTCTCTTGTAATTCACATCAACAAAACTTTATTAGTCAGCTACGGTGGGCACTCAGTCCTGGAGTCTACAGCAGGTTCAGAGAACCAGGGAGCTTCTGAACTTAAGTGGGCAGAAATGAGCAAAGATATTACCAGAGGGAATCCAGGAAATCTGAAGAACAAAGTGGAGGCAAGGTGGTCATGTTCCTGTGAGAAAGGACTTGACTTTGTAGGTTGGCAAATTACATTAAACCAACGTAGCATTGAGGGGCAATGCAAATAAGGAATAAGGGAAGGCAGTTTCTAACTTTTCTCAAAAGTAGATCTTACGTTAAAGCTGAAAGTGTGAGATTTTTCAGTAAAGGCAGAACTGTGAAGTGGGATGAAGAACATCTCAGAAGGGGAGAACTCTAGCAATACCGACTGGGAGCCATTGGTGGAAAGGCCTTTGATAGCCAGCTTGTGACAGTTTATTCCAGGATTCCCAATGCAAGACTTCAGATTCGTGGGGGCCCTGAGAGGATCTTGGGTTCATTCCTAATTAAATAAAACTCAGAACAAAACAGATGGGACCAATTTACACATTTTCCCAAAAGTTAACTGAGTCGCAAACTAAATTACAACCAGGAACTACTTTATTAATTTACTGTGAGGAATCATGTTCCATGGTCTGAAAACATTCAAGGTTTGAGTTATCAACATTTTCTGTTCATATGTACGTACATACAGAGGATGGGAATTAAATTTTTTAAAATTAGGGGTGCAGAGATGGCTCAGCAGCTAAGAGCACTTGCCTGTTTTTCTGGAGCACAGGAGGTCTTGTGGAATGGATTATAGCCACCTCTAACTCAATTACGGAGGGTCTCTCTCTCTCTCTCTCTCTCTCTCTCTCTCTCTCATGC
This sequence comes from Montemys delectorum, assembly GCA_019843815.1. Taxonomy (NCBI): domain Eukaryota; kingdom Metazoa; phylum Chordata; class Mammalia; order Rodentia; family Muridae; genus Montemys; species Montemys delectorum. The sequence goes on from JADRCD010210243.1 coordinate 15,971, forward strand.
ATGGAAGCACGCACACTCATATAAATAAAAAATAAATCTTTCAAGTCTTTTGTTTGTTTGTTTGTTTTTTGTTTTTTTGTTTTTTTGTTTTTTTTTTTTCTGAGACAGGGTTTCTCTGTGTAGCCCTGGCTGTCCTGGAACTCACTCTGTAGATCAGGCTGGCCTCAAACTCTGAAATCCACCTGCCTCTGCCTCCCAAGTGCTGGGGATTAAAGGCGTGCGCCACCACTGCCCAGCAATTCAAGTCTTTCAAAAGCACAACAGTCTAAAATATTGCAGTATTTATATTTTCTAAGTCAGCGGACCCCAAACTTTGTTTAACATGCATTTCAACTAACTGAAAGTACAGGAAACCTAGAACCCTTAATATTCATATGCTCATATATGAACCATGTATACTCACTAATATTTCAAATAGTAAATATTTATAAAATTCAATTTAAAATTGAAGAGTCTAGTGATTTCTTCTCTCATTACAATGAAATATATAAATTATCATCTGTATAGACATTTATTGATTTTGTTCCTCTGCATTTCCTATGTGTGAATCTTTGCTGGAAAAACTCAAAGCACACTGTAATGTAAAATGCAAAAGGTAGGCAACAACTTTCTCCCACTGTGCTTATTAACACTACCAAATACTTCACATGTGACTGTTGTCATCTCAGACTGCAGAGACATGTGATTGCACACGTCAAGTCTCTGTGTTTGTCCTTTCATGTTAATACTGTCGAAAATATTGTGATCATTAAAAGTACCAAAGGCATCAAACATAGGTGAAAATAACATCTCCAGGAGCTAGGACTAAGGTTGCTTCTGAGAGAACCTTTCGGATTCACTTTACAGTTCAAGCATCCTTGATTGATAACACTTTTCTCAATAACAGACATGCCTCACCAACTTGTAAAATGTATAGGAGAACCTAATTCATTTCCTTGCAATCATTTCCATTTTCAACATCTGATTAACATCTACTCAAATTCAGTTAATCTTGTATTCTTAATATCAACAACAAAAATGACACAGAACATATATTTCTGTTTAGCAACTGGATAGTACATTGTATTCTAGGAAATGTGCACTTTCTATGTACATTTATATAAGATTGACTTCTTAACACAAACAAATAACAAAACAAGGGAAGCTTACTTCACTGGTTATCAATTAAGATAAAAATAGGCAATGCAGATTTAACATTTTAAATATGGTTAATAACAGTTTTTGTTTTCTTTTGGTGGGGGAAGGTTGCAAGGGCAGAGGGCAGATATGGAGGGACAGGGAGATGAGTGGGACTGGGGTGCATGATGTGAAATTCACAAAGAATCAATAAAAAGTTAGAGAAAAAAGGCATTGAGCCAGGAGTTGAGATTGAAGTCACTATTCTAAGTGTATAAGTAAACTGAATGAATTATCAGTTGTTTATTTTAAAAATAATATGGTCATGAATACAAGGACTAGAATATCTAAGAGCTGTCTCCCTTCTTCTCATAATGTTACACTGCTAGCTCTGCACTGACCCCCTGTTCTGCAGCTGGAGTCCTGTGGCTAGCACGAGTCAGTCGAGGAAGTTGGTTCCCTGTGGTAGTCGAAACAGGGTGAGCTTTTCATAAATGTATCTCAACTTCTGAACTCATTAGAGGGGGTACAGCAGAGAGCTTGGAGGTTGTCGTGGGCCTGTAGCCAGCCACTCAGGTTCCTGTTCTGAGGAAACCACACTATTGCTCCATGTTCTTAATCTGGATGGATGTTCTGAGCTATCCTGATCCTCTTGACTCAATGCACAGACGCAGATGCAGATGCGCACACATGCACATACATATAAAATTCATGCTTGGGTTGAGTGGAGAAGAAGGATGTTTCCTGTCTGAGGATTTCCACCTCTTTATCTTTTTCCTACACTTCCCTTGGCTAAAGAGAAAATCTTTTCTCTCACATTTCTTACTTCCCAGAGAGGCATTTATTGGTAAGGTTTGAATTTTTCAGATGTTAAAGAAGGAGATGAAAGAATTCAGCCAGCGTTCTCTATAAACAATGCTTGGTTTTCAAGCTCCATGCTTTCCTACAAAATCATATTTTGAGTCACTAATGTTGCTATTCAAAATGTAATTTTTCATACTTTACATTTCTGCTATCAACTATATCGATCCTAGAGACAGACACATTTCAGGCCACCTAGGAAGAAGAGCATATACCCTAAAAAGAGAAAAGTACCCTGGGATTTGGGGGATTCTTTCTTCACAGAGATCGGTCAGCTGACTTCCACAGAAGCTCCACAGTGCACTCTGCAAACTGGGCTTTGCCTGCTATATGTTTTGATGGCAGTGACCTCTCAAGTTGCAATGCTTTCCCAAGACTCTTTACCTAGGTTGTCTTGCCATGATCAGTCTTTCCCCCACTAATGCTCTAGCTTCAGAGGGTCTTGACTTGGCTCTTTAACCCCTCCCTGCTTTTTCCCACCAGAGACACTCTTACCCACCACAGGAAGTCTTTGGTTTCTAAATGGTCTGTGTTCTGAATGTCTGTTAAAAGTAGCATTTCAAACTCAGAACTCATTTTTTTTTTCTACTGAGAGAATATTATAAGTATGTGTTGGGTCTCCAGGTCAACCCACAAAGGCTCATTCAACTCCTAATACAGGTAATGCATTTTCCCTTTGCTCTTTAATATATCCTAGAGCAATAAATAGAATGTCTGAGCAAAAATTGAATTTAGAATACCATGCTATATACTGGTTTGTCAGTGTATTCCGTTACAAATGCCCACAGTCCATCTACTTCAGACATTAAGTAGGGTCCTGCAGTTCAGCCTGGAAATCCAGTTACATTCTCAAACAATATAAATCATATTGTCATAAATACAGAAATGGCCTTGCCACAGACAACTTTATCTTGACTGCTTTTCTTTACATGCTTTGAGGCACACTGCAAAAGCAGACTCTTTGTCTATGATATCTGTATGTCTATATGCACAGACATGGCCAGTCCTTACATGTACCTTAAACTGTAGGATCATGGAGCCACCCTAAAAGAAACAAACAAACAAATCGCAGATATGACAATTCACGATGAAAGGACTGCCTCTTGGTGTTTGTTGAGCCAAATGTACCTCTGTCATGGGGGACCCTGATGCTTTCCCCCTCTTTCTGAGAAAATTCTCTCCAGAATATGTCCCCCTCATCAACTCCTTGCTCACTGGTCCACAAGACTATTCTGAGCTTTTCATTCCTGGTATCCTTGCTTTTTTATATGGCAGTTCTTTTTAAAGCTAAAATTGGAAAACTTTCATGATGTTGGTTTCTTGGAATGATCTCCAAAGCAATATTAACAGGAGAAAATAATAGACAAATTGTGCTACCTGGAGAGTAAAAACACAGTGTATGGAATGGAAGAAATCATTTTCAAATCATATATCAGATAAAAGATTAATATTTGGAATCTAGAAAGAACTTTGATAACCAACTAATGTAAAGTCTAGTTTTTAAAAATGGACAAAGGACTTGAATGAAACAATTTAAAAGACTGTATACAAATAATTAACATTTTAGGGTAAATGAAATTTACAACCACAATGAAATACACTTCATATCCATTAGGATGGTTGGTATTAAAAAAGAAGAAAAGCAGGGTGGGGTGGGTCCTGGCTCTAATCCTAAGTATTGCCTGACTTCTCCAAAAACAGAGATGGTACTCTTGTGTGGGTGAGGAGGCTATGCTTGCCATCCCAGTTCTTGGAAGGATAAAGAGGAAGATGACTGAGAACTTGAGGTCAGCCTAGGCTACACTGTGATTCTAGGTCATCCTGGGCTAACTAACAAGACCCTGTCTCACAGTACCAAACCACTGGGACTGGCCTCCACAACCCTATTTTTTTCACAACCCTAAATTTTTTTATTAGATATTTTCTTTATTTACATTTCATATGATTTCTCCTTTCCCAGATTCCCCTCCAAAAAACAAACAGACAAACAAACAAAAACAACAAGAACAAACCCCTGTTGCCTCCCCCCTCCCCATGCTTGTCACCCCACCTTCTCCCACTTATTGGCCCTGGCATTCCCCTACACTGGGGCACAGAACCTTCACAGGACCAAGGGCCTCTCCTCCCATTGATGAACGACATTGCAATCTCTACTATACACATGCTGCTAGAGCAATCAGTCCCACCATGTATAGTCCTTGGTTGGTGGTTGAGTCCCTGGGAACTCTGAGGGTACTTGTTAGTTCATATTGTTGTTTGTCCTATGGGGCTGCAAATCCTTCTGCTCCTTTGGTCCTTTCTCTAACTCCTTCATTGGGGACCCTGTACTCAGGTCAATAGATGGTTGTGAGCCTCTACATCTGTATTAGTCAGGTACTGTCAAAGCCTCTCAGGAGACAGCTATATTAGGCTGGCTTGTCCTTCCTTCAGTCTCTGCTCCATAGTTAGTCTCTGCAACTCCTTCCGTGGGTATTTTGTTCCCCCTTTTAAGAAGGAATTAAATGTCCACATTTTGGTCTTCCTTCTTCGTGAGTTTCTTGTGGTTTGTGGGTTGATCTTCCTGTATTCCAAACTTCTGGGCTAATAACCACTTATCAGAGAGTGCATACCATGTGTGTTCTTTTGTGATTGGGTTACCTCACTCAGGATGATATTCTCCAGATCCATCCATTTCCCTAAGAATTTCATGAATTCATTGTTTTTAATAGCCGAGTAGTACTCCATTGTGTAGATGTACCACATTTTCTGTATCCATTCCTCTGTTGAGGGACATCTGGGTTGTTTCCAGTTTCTGGCTATTATAAATAAGGCTGCTATGAACCTGGTGGAGCATGTATCCTTATTACATGTTGGAGCATTTTCTGGGTATAAGCCCAGGAGTGGTATAGCTGGGTCCTCCGGTAGGACTATGTCCAATTTCCAGAGGAACCGTATATGGCAGTTCTTATTAGCTTATTTGGTAGATTCCTTGCTTGCACTTGCGTACCCTCACCAACTCCAACTTTAATCTAGGTGTCACAGTGCTGGGATTTTGTTCTTTTTCTTTGTTGTACCTTTCATACCTAGAACACTTTCTACCTGGCACATAGGAGTGTTAAGGCTTAGAAAGCAGTGCCCCTAATTATGGTGTATTGGCATGCTGAGAATGATGGACTCTACTGAAGACACTGGTAGGCCTTAGACTTAGAGGTAGGTAAAGTCTCTATGTCTCTCTCCTGCCCTACTGTCTCCAAATCCTCTTGCCTAAAGCAAGTCACAGAAATTAGAGTTGTTGTCCTCTAAAGCAAGTTATAACATCTGGGAAGATAATTGTCTTTCTCCTCTTCCTTGCAGACTCTGATTACCCAAGAGGAAAAGGTGTTTCACGATAGGCCAGGAAAGATCAGGAGCGACCTTCCTTGCTGGTTGCCCCTTCAATCTATTGGTATCAGATTATATTCTGTTATTCAATCAAATTTATAGCAACTGACTCCAATACCTGGAGGAGGAGAAGAAGAAGAGGAGGAAGAGGAAAAGGAGGAGGGGGAGGAGAGAGAGGAGGAGAGATAAGGAAAAGGAGGGGGAGAGGGGCTGGAGATGGAAGTAGGAGAAGGAAGAGGAGGAGGAGGAAAAACAACAACAAATTTTCCTGAGTCCTTGAGTTTCATCCCTCGTATTATATTACATAGATATTTGGTGCTTCCTTTGAGCCTGTTTGCTGTTTGTACAGAAGTGTCAGCCATGACCCTTTACGATGAAGAAAAGACTCGCATCTGTCTACCCTGTGATCATAAATCTCCATTGTCAATTTGCTGGGACTTAGAATCACATGATACTACATATCTGCCTGTGCCTGTGAAGGAGCTTCTAGACTAGGTTAATTGAAGTGGGAAGACCGGCTCTAACTGAGGGCACCATCATCCCATGGGCCTGGCTGAGAATGAACATGAAGGAGATCGAGACATGAGTACCAATGTTAAGTTGCCTGTGCTTCCTGACTGAAGATGCGATGTGCCGAGCTGCTCCCCGCTCCTGCCTTTCTTCTCTGCCTTGATGAACTATTTTAGAGTATTCCCAAATTTATTCTTTTAATAACACAAGTAGGCGGATTTAGACCAAATCTGCAATGTGGTTCATTTATCAAAGCACAAAGGTCGGAGACCATACTGATATGGAAAAAGCAAGTCTTCACTGGAGGACCTGGAGTGAGGATGCATTGGGATTCATGAGGTGTGGGTTCTGAGTTTGTTCTGTGATGTAAACTATGAAACAAGAATAACCGTGGAATCCGGTGAGTAAGTGGACCTAGTCGTAGCCTTAGCTTAGCTACGTCATCCTGGCATTGGTACCTGCCACCTTAGAGACTATTCATCTACCACATGGCTGAGAAGAAGGCACCTAGCATAGTCTGACACCTACCATCCTCCCAAGCAGACACCATATAACTGTAGTAGTTGTTTTGTTATGCTTGCTTTGGAAGTAAATTTTACACACTCTTTAGTTAGCAAAACCACTTCCTAGGTATAACTGCTCATGTCGTCCAGATGTGAAGGCTGGGCCTAAGGGAAGTTGTTTAGCTATTAGGTTGTTCCCTGAGTTTATTTTTATTTTAATTAACACTGCTTTCAGAGGTGGAGGTCTGAAACATTGCATAATTATGAATCACATGTCATTGTACAGGTTGCTTAAGAATATAATACAAAATAAAACCATGTCTAAGAATCTATATTGATTAATAAGTCCCAGACTATGAAATTGCTTTTCCCTTCCTCAATTCAGATTTTCGTTGACAGGTTGTTACTTCCTGATTTTAGTACTTGACAGTAGATGGCACTGCTGATTGTCAAAAGATACAAAAATTTCTCTGTATATACCAATCTCTTCTTTTTTAGGCATTAAAAACCCCTTCAGAATAAAACACACAAAAAATTGGTATAAAAGTAACTATTTTTATCCCAACTGAAGATTAAACGTAAGCACATAATTGAGCTGGACATTTATTTGACTTATGGATAGTTTATTTGAGATGCTAGGAGAAACCATAATGTGACTGTGGGGCGTGACCCCCTTGGCAAACCTTTATCTCCAAAAAATTTACATTATGATTTACAACAGCAGCAAAATTACAGTTATGAAATAGCATCGGGATAACTTTTTGGTTGAGGGTCACCACAATATGAGGAACTGTGTTAAAGGGTCACAACATTAGCAAGGTTGAGAAGCAGTTATGTACAAATTCTCATTATCAAGAGTAAAACTAGAATTCCACTACCCAGACAAGCAATTTATTTCTGTACCATAACTTTAGGAAAAGATGGACATTATCACAACATTAGTTGTGAAGAACAAACCAGGAAATAAAACGAAGGCACTCAGCTATGGGCTCTGGAATCTCACAGATGGTACACAAGGATGCATGCAGTGTGTAAAATAAGAACAAAAGAAATAAGTGACCTGAACTTTGGGTAAGTCACTCAGTGTTTCATGGCAGGGGTCTCTCATCTGTAGACAGAACTGCTTATCTCTTAACCAATTTACATGACAGTTACTAGGATCAATTCATTGTAGCAATATAGCTTAAAAAATGTTGCCAGGTGGTGGTAGAGCACACCATTAATCAGATCACTCAGGAGGCAGAGACAGTCTCATCTCTGAGTTTGAGGCCAGCCTAGTCTACTGAGCGAGTTCTAAGGCAGCTGGGGCTATAACACAGAAAAAGCATGTCTTGAGAAACCAAAACACACACACGCACACACACACACACACACACACACACACACACACACACACACACAC
>JADRCD010210243.1:23732-55227 GCA_019843815.1 Montemys delectorum
CACACACACACACACACACACACACACACACACACACACACACACACACAGTTTTCATCTTCATCTGCTTTCAAGCTAACCCTCGGCAGGTAAAATCATGGAAGGAAAGCTGAGGTTCCGAATATACAGTTCCTGGAGGCGGCAGAGCAGGTGTCCTTGGGGGAACAGATACTGTATTCATTACTTTTCTAATCACTGTGACAAAATGTCTGACAGGAGCAACTGTAGGAAGGAAAGATTTCAGCTCATGATTTCAGTCTGTCATGGCCGAGAAGACATGGCGGACCAACTCATAGTACAGCTGGATGGGAAGTGCAGTTCAGACCAGAACCAAAAGCAGATATAATTGATGGGAAAAAGCTCTTATCCCACTTCCTGGTGAAAATCCTTGACCAAACTCCACCAATGCCTCAGAATAGAACTCCAATAATCTATCCGTGAGCATGAAAACCAAGCAATCCCGGAGCAAACACACACACACACACACACACACACACACACGCACGCACGCACGCACGCACGCACGCACGCACGCACGCACGCACGCGCACGCGCACGCGCACGCACACGCACACGCACACACAACCCTCTAATTCCCCAGCTTGAAATCCCACCAATCCCTGGTATTGCTCCAAGCACAGGACTTGAAATCTAACTAATTCCCACTCTGCAAATCTCTACTCTGGGAAACTCCTCCCACTCAAGGCCTATATAAACCTAATTGCTGCCCAATTTCCTGCTGCTTCTACCTGTCCCGCCCCAGCAGAGGCAGCCACCCTGTGTCTCTCCCAAACACTCTCTTTTGTGAGGTTTGCAGTGTAGTGTGACTTGGTGGTTATTCCTTGGGTCCCAGCTGCCAGGGTACCTCCCCTCTCTGAGTTGTAATACTTCCATCAGAGAAGCCTTCCCTTTAGAACTTCGACCCTCTCCTTCTCCTTAGAGCCCCCCTCCCCCAGCTATATCATTTCCATAGGAGAAGGCTTTGCTTCAGAGCCTTGTCACCTCTAGCCAGGAAAGCTTTCCCCACAGAGCCGTGACGTTTAAAATAACCTTCAAGGCTTGCCTCTAGTAAATGCCCTCTGCCAGCTAGGTCCCCAAAGGTTCCATAACTTCACACAACAGCACCCACGAGCCAGGGGTGGAGTCTTCTCTAGAGAATAGTTCATATTAAACCGTAACAGACACCACAAAGTACTTCAAAGCTCTTGGTGGACTCTCAGGAAAGGCATAGATAATGACTGCACTTCACTATTTCCTATTGAGAGTTAAGTCTTGTCATCTTTACGCCCCACATCAGCGTTCCAGGGCCAGCGTCGGCTTCCCAGGTCTCACCAGGAAGGGCCTGTTTCCACGTTCCATTACCTGGTCCAGAGTTAAGGTGTCCTTGTTATTGATACTTTGCCAGCTTTTTGCTTAGAGCAGTGGTTCTCATCCTTCCTAATGCCACGATCTTTTACTACAGTTCCTCACACTGTCTGTGGTGACCCCCAACTGTAAAATTATTTTTGTTGCTACTTCAAAATTGTATTTTTTTTTGCTACTGTTATAAATTGTAACATAAATATATGATATGCAGGCTATCTGATATGCAACCCGTGTGGAAGGGTCCTTTGATCCCCAAAGGAGTTGCAACTCACAGGTTGAGAACCACTGACTTAGACAGATTGATTCTATCAGTATTTGCTGGCTTCCTCGAACGTTACCAGAATATAGCCCTGTACCCCAAGAGATTTTTTTTTTAGGACCCTAACACATTTGTGATTAGAGGTGATTGGGTGGCTTGTAAAATAAACCTGGTTTTTGTAGTTTGATTTTTTTTTTTTTTTTTTTTTTAACAGCTGCGGCTTATCCTTCTCTCTGTAAGCTACAGAATGAAGAATACTCCATTTTAGTCTTTCTGGTATCAAATGGTTGAGCCACTACTGACTAGCCTTTTTGCCATCTTGAAAGATTTTCATACAGGGATAGGGAGGAAAGATTGGCTGAGGGGGAGGGAGAGGAGGAGGAGAGAGAAGGATTTTGGCAGAGAGAGACTGGGCTGGGGGCCTGGAGGCCACCAGGCTTTGTGCTCTGGAGGCCTTCCTGCCAAGGCAGCACCTGGGGTGCCGGCTCCTCCTCTTTCCCTCGCTGCCCACTATGTGGACAACTGGCAAGGAGCTGAGCTCCAAGTAACAGTACATTTAATAGGAAGCAAATGTTTCTCCACGGAGGAGGTGTTTCCTCCTCCGAGAAGTTACAAAGAGCTCTTTCAGAGAAAAGACAGCAGGCAGAGTGTGTGGTCACCTTGCTTTCTGCCCTGTGTAGTCCTGTGTGAATCCAGGGCTTTCTTTCTCGCCTGGATGGGACACTGTCAGAGGTGGGCAGAGGCATGTGAAGGAAGCTCTGTCCTTTTGTTTACCACAGCTGAGAACATTCTTGAAGTTCTGGGGGTCATTGTGAGAGCACGCTTTTGCACGCTTTCTTTCTGTGGCTCCTGGTACTCAACAGCATGTGAGTTTACTTTGGAGCCCCTGCTAGGTCCTCATCAGAATCTCTTCATTTTTCTGGCTGCCCTCCAGCCCCACCCATGAGGGTGGGGTTCTTCATTGAGGCTCCTGAGGCTCTACCTCTTCTTAGCCTATCAGAGTTTATTCTTATTAAATCCAAAGCTAAACCCGTGGTCTTATCTTCTCCACTGACCAACCTGCCTTTCTCTAATAGCAGTAAGAGACTCACCCCAAACCTTACAACCATTCTCAAGTCTCCTTTGCCTGATTTCCTTTGCTCACACTAAATTCCCCGCAAGGCCTGTCAGCTCCCCCTTCAAAATACAGCTCCCCAACCTACCTCACCTCATCACCACACCTCAAACATCCCGGGCCTAGATGAAGGCCTTGCCACTCTACTGCATTCATGCACCATTGAAACACTCTTGCTCTGCTGCAGCAGTTCTTACCATGGCAGTCAGAGCAAGCTTTTAAACTACCCAGCCATGTCATTTCCACTTAAATCAGCTGGGGCATCCTATAGAGAGAACAGAATTTAGACTTTATACATGATCTAGCAGGCCTTCCTGGCTTGGGTTTCTGCTTGTCTTGATTTCCTACATTAGCCTTTTTCTGTAAGGAAGTTTTTACATTTACTGTTGTCCCACTGAAGTTATAGCCCACGAAGTCATCAGATCATAGACATATTACCCAGAAGTTATTACAAATTTAGTATGCCCCTTAACATAGGAACAACCCATTTACACTATGAGATGTGGAGGATCATAGTTAAATAAAGGTTCTGATGGGAGAGGAGGGTGACAGCCATAGACTATAGAAGGTGGAACGAAGGGGCAGATATATAGTGAGCAGAGATTGCTCAGTGTGCTTAGTTCGCTGGGTAGCTGTCACTTGTGGTCATCTATGTCAGACCCTCATATTTTTTCATGAAAAGGTCTTCCCTAGGCAGAAAAGCAGAGAGGCCTCGGTCTGCTCTTGCTGTTGACTTCATCAGACAAGTGGTTGTCAACTTTTGCAGAGGAATGGCCTTTCAGTGCTGACCCAGTGTCTATGAAGCCCTGAATAGCTATCTGAAAATGAACCAATGACATCGATTTCCCAATGGCGTGGGTGGGTCCCCTGATGACATCCTCAGACACTCAGCCTGTGGCACTGCATCCTCTCTCTGGAATTCTCCGTCCTACAGTCCTTCTGTCACAAGAGCTGAAAGGCCAGAACTAGGACAGTTATGTTCCTGTGGCTCTACTCGCCTGTTGTCTGAAGAGACTGGGAAGTTACATCTTGTAAGGAGGATGAGTGAGTTTGGATTGGGTCCTTAGGTGAAAGCAAAGAGACACCCTGGCTGGTTCAGCAGAAGGCCTTAATCTTCGATGTGCCCAACTCAAGGAAAGCTGCTGAAGGTTCAGCAGTGCAGAACAAAGAGGAACGCATGGTTGCACCAATTCAGGGCAAGACGAGAGAAGAAGGAAGAGAGATGTCCCTTATACATCGTTAACTGATTGTAATCTTCCTGTCTTCTTGTCTACTGCCTAGCTCCTCCCTAGGGTAGAAGCAACATGAGGTCAGGGCCTTTGGTTTGTTTTTCTCCCTGACTTCCTGGAGTTCAGATCAGCAGCTGCACAGAGGTAGCTCCTGATAAGCATTTGTTGAATGAGTGTCAGAAGTGCCAGCATCTGCAAAGATTAAGCATCCCAGGTGACAGCTGTTTTTCCTGATGGAAATAGACATGTTTGGCTCCTCTTTTGGCCATTCGCTCCCTTTCCAGACCTTTTTAGGGTCTGGATGATATGTCTTGACAGTATGGCAGCAAACAAGAAGAGCAGGGCCAGGTGCACTGTTGCCAGAGAAGGGATGGCAATAGTGACAAATGAGAATTGAGGAATTTCAGGAAGGGGAGATATGGTACTCACAAATAATGGTCCATATCATGATCAAAGGAGATCTCGGAGATGCTGATAGTACCATCTTCTATTGCCAGCTTCCCTGGAGAGAAAGGGGAGAGTCCCAGGAGGCTTTTTAGAACTACTCTATGCCTTTGGACTCCGAGACACCAAAGGAGAGCTGTGTCCAGGTCAGAGACGGGAGCTTAGTAGCTAGAGAGCTGGGCATACAAGTCAGAAAAGTCTTTGTTTTGTCTCCTTAGTGTTCATAAACCTTCTCTTGTTTCCAAGTCTAGTGGCTGCCTCTGAAATGGCAATTCCAGGGACTGAAGGTCCTGAGAGAGGGTGGAGTTGAGATAGAACGGAGAGGGTATGAAAACTTGCCAGGATGGGTGGGTGGAGGTAGAAGGCTGCATTGCTCTACTTCCAAGGGAGGTGCTGAGCTGTCTTATAACTCCTCCCTAGGCTTTGCTTCAAACATTCAGTAATTCAACCTATTGCCTGTTCCTAACAGTGAATTCCTTCTGGGGGTGGTGGCAGAGGTGGAAATGGTTGATTTCATTGGAATCCTATACCTCTCTTTGGATGAGGTATGTGTAGACATGCATGTACTAAGAGTTTAGGGCCACTTATGCTGGCCTTAATTGTCCTATGGCATGCACAGGGGTCAGAAGGTTAATGCTACACAAGCCTGCCAGCCAGCTGAGTCTGCCACTTACTTTCCATGCTCTTGTTAAGCTCCTCCCCCACTATCAAAGCATAGCACCATGGAAAACAAACTCTCGAGCCCCTTTCCACTCATCTACCATCCCAGCTTTTAACCCCTAGTTCTTAGCCAACAGGGTTCCTGGATGGGTTCAGCTGACCTCTACGTGGCTGGAGAGCTGGAACATCGGGGATTCCATTACAGAATCTTAGGAAAGAACACATTGTACACTGTAGTATGTTGGTGGGCATGGTGAAAGGATGCAAGCTTTTGTCTTCTGATGAGAAAAACTTGACAATGAAAGGCAACAACTGGGCTCAGTGGGCTGCAAAGGGGGAAAGGACAGAAAGAGGAGATTCAGGACCAAAAATAAGACTCTTTGGAGAAAGACTTAAGCTGAATTCCAAGTGTATGAGATGCTGAGCATAGTCTATTTTTAGATCCTGGAGCATTTCTAAGAGGTAGAGCGAGATGGTTTGGCTGTGTTAAAAGACAAGTAATTACAGTCATTTGTGTGCTCTGCTGCTTAGCATCCTCGGCTGATCATCCTCCAGGCTGGATTACCCCTCTCATGATTATCTGCCACCATTTCTTTTGTTGTCAATTTTATTTGATTACAGTACCTGCTCACAAAGATTCTCCTTATCTTTATGCAGCTTAGTGAGCAACTCAGAACAAAAGAAGAGCAGCTTAGGGATGGTTAGGGGTGCTGTCTGAGAAGAAAGAGAAGCAAAGGCCTGTGTGCTGAAAAGTTATTTTTTAGTATTTGGGGTGAATCCTGATTGGACAAGACCAACAAAATGCTAAGAATTTTTTGTTGCTGTTTTTGCAGCTTCATGTATTCCTCTTTCCTAGCCTTACTACCTTCCCGTATGTGTGTGTGTGTGTGTATCTATATATATCTATATATATCCGTGGGACATATTGTATGCACACACATATATGTGTGTCTCTCTATATATGTTAGATAATAGAGCCTCTCAACCCCAAATCCTTAACTTGGTTTCACCTTTGTCTGCTTGAAGTACATAATCAGGTACTGGGAAAACTTGGACATGGATGACTTTAGGAGGTCATTGTTCTATTTTCCATAGTACTTCAATTAATGTCTCCAACTTCAAGATAAAGATACTCCCTGCCTGTTCCTGAATTGCTGGATGGCACAGTGCCCAGAGTAGCTGAAGCACAAGCATGTGCCTTCATTTCCATAGTTTCTAAATCCCAGCCTTGTGTGGCTGACTGTGGTCATGGAGTCTGGATCACATACAAATAGCTGCAAAGGAGGCTGGAAAAGCAACATCTGTCTTCTTCCTCAGGGATAAACAGGCCCCATGCCTTGCACCGTGTTTTATTTTCTGATTCCTGGTTTATTTTTTGGTTTTTTTGGTTCTTGTTTTGTTTTGTTTTTGTCTTGCTTTTGTCTTGCTTTGGTTGGTTTTTTGGTGATCAGTAAGATCACCACTATACCCTGTTCACATTCTGACTAGCATTTGATTTTTGTCTCTTGATTGCTGCCATGTTGGAGGACTTGGTATGTTTTTTATGTTCTGTAATCCATTCATATGAACAACAGTTCTGTGCTGAGTGATTCGTGTGACAATTCCAAGTGTTGGCTGGTAGGAAATTAATGAAATTATATAGAAACTAAATTATTCAGCTACGTTTTCCCTTTTTTCTATATGCAGTTCTGTCTAAATTCTTACTGTTGCCAGAGAACCTTGACTCATTTTCCCATGTTGTCACCCTTGAACAAAGACAGCGACAGTGTGCTCTGAGGAAAAGAGCAAAGCTAGGGCCGTATTGGCCTAGTTTTCTCCAAATTATTCAAAGAACAGCGACATGTCTACATGTACTTACAAAACTCTCCTTTTCAAAGCATGACTCCAGTGCAGTAAAGACACTTTTTTTCTTTTCTTTTCTTTTCTTTTCTTTTCTTTTCTTTTCTTTTCTTTTCTTCTCTCTTCTCTTCTCTTTTCTTGATTTATTCATTGTATGAGAATACATTGTTGCTATCTTCTGAAACACCAGAAGAAGGCGTCAGATCTCATTACAGATGGTTGTGAGACACCATGTGGTTGCTGGGAATTAAACTCAGGACTTCTGGAAGAGTAGTCAGTGTTCTTAGCTGCTGAGCCATCTCTCCAATCCAACACATATTTTAAGCTACAAAAAAAAGATGATTCAACTTTGATGTACTACAACATTTTGATCTGATCAGTGCTTGATATGATGTATGTTTCTTGAGTGATCCCAGCAGTTTTTCAACTTTCAGATATATTTTTAGTGGGGAAAACAACTTTTTTAATGTTCAGAGATCCATGGGTAAAACAACAAATGACTTTTACCTTAAAAGTTGCACTTTTTAAACTTTTAAAACTATCATGGACCAAAGAGCTTTGTGTGTGTGTGCATGTGTGCGTGTGTGTGTGTGTGTGTGTGTGTGTACATGTATTTGCACACAGTCATGCTTGTAAATCATATATTGATTATCTGGGTGGTATTGATAAAAGAAGGATGCCAGCAGCCCCTAGGACCTAGAAAAGGCAAAGAAAATCCTATGCACCCAGAACTGTCTGAAATGGACAGTAACCCTCACAAAACCTTTTAAATTTTATTTGCTTTATTTGGCACTATTGAAGAATGACACTAGTATCTCATGATTATGAGGCTCTACCACTGAGCCATGGCCCAGCCTTGATAATGGAATCCCTACACAGACTTCTCTAAGAATGACCTTTTGTTCATTTAAACTAACACAGGAGCAGCATAGCAGCTCCTGTGGCCATAGCAGCAATAGGAAGACAATACCCAGACACCGCAGTGCCTAACCCTAGGTGTGAACAGTTTCAGTTGCTGCAACTCAAGTCTAGTTTTGTCTGGAACATTTCTAAACCTACTTCTCTGGCTCTCCTAAAGATTTTGCAAATTATTATATAACTTAAAATGTTCTTTTCTTCTTGAATTGTCCTAGGTATATAGGTTCCATGGCTTGTAAGAATGAACCAAGGTAATGCCACTCCTCAACCCCCACCGATACACAGACATACTTACTTATAGCTGGCCTCCCCATTCTTTCCTGTTTATTTCTGATTGATCTTTAAGTTCATGTTTATGTTCTATTATTCCGTCTTCCTTCAGCTCCTTGTTGTTCTGTGAACAGGTTGTTCTCATAGCCTTATGATTGACCTTCCCATCTCTTCTCTCTTCTCACTCCAATTCTGGTTCCACTTCCTGTCGTGCTTTGTGGGGCCTGGTCTCTCTCTGCCTCTGATGCCTGGGGCTGCACGTTGCATTAGTTAGTTAAAAGGAGGAAATGCATAGTCATGAAATATTTTATTTTAGGAAAGAGGAAATAGGCCAGTCATGACTGTGGGGAGAGAGAGAGAGGGAGAGAAAGAGAGAGAGAGAGAGAGAGAGAGAGAGAGAGAGAGAGAGGAGAGGAAAGAGAGAAGAGAAGGAGAGAGAGAAAGGAGAAGGACAAAGCAAGAGAGCAAGAGAGGAAGAGATGGCAAGAGAGAGGACAAAGAACAAGAGAGAGAGGAGGGGGCAAACCACCCATTATATTGTGTGAGGTGGAGTTATCTGTTTGTGGAGCAGGGCATGCCTGGCTGTGGTCAGATGACTGGGGGTAGGGTCCAGTTAGAATGCTGGGAGCTTGGGGCACTGTCTACATGACAGAACACACATCTCTCCTGCAGGGACAGCTGTGGGGGATTGTGACTGAAACAGGAGCCAGAGACCCAGGAGTTATGGCTGAACACCTTCTGTCCCTTGCAGGCAGAGATTACCCACTGGGGCCCCCAGGGTTCTAGACTTATACTCGACTGGGCCCAGATTGCCTGAACAGACCACTGCCCTATAACGCTTCTTGAAACTTAGTCAGTGCTCTTCACTGTTCTATTAGAAGGGTGTCAGAGGTGTCCATCAGCAACAAGACAAGTTCAAAGACTTTACATGGTGAGGAAGGACCCAGATGGTCTTGTCCAACAGGTTTATACAGTCATTTGGGCATCCTTCTCATCACTCAACTTGAGGGACTGATTGAGGGTTGACCCTGACACAGTGGAAAATAAACCTCTTGCTTTAGCATCAATCTGCATCTCAGTGTCTCACTCAGGGGTGTCTCGAAGTAAGTTTCACTGACTGAGGGTCAGAGAACAGGATCTGAGGAGACCACAAGTGACTACCAACTAGACTGACCAGAAGGGAAAAGACTGAGCTCAGCAACAGGGGCCTACTTGTAAGTGTTTGTCTCTCTGTCTTTCGCTTGCACTTTTGGCTTACAAGCATGGTGTCCACTGGAAAGCCTCTGGTCTAGTGTCATCAGTTGCGCCTGGCAGATGTGCCTTAACATGGTGACCTTGGGGAGTCTGGAGGATACTTCAGGCCCCTGGAGGGATTCAAGATGATTCTGCTCCTTTTGGAAATGGCAAGACACAGTATCAGGTGGAACCAACCGAGTCCTGCTATAACCTGGTTTCTATGCCCGTGGCAGGGGCAAGAACTATATATGCGTTGATTGTCTTTCTCTGTATTCTTGGAATTGGACTGACATTATTTTTGTTATTTTTGGACATAGGACAGACTGAATTTACCCCGTTAAATATCCTAGCTAACCACTGGAGGGAAGTTAGGGAAAGAGGAGAAAACTTGTCAGTAGTATTGAAGAAGAATAAGTTAGTTACTCTCTGCTTCTCTGAATAGCCTACCTTCGGAGTACAGTGGCTACCCATAGGGACCTTCAACTTGCAGGTTATTAAAGCAGTAGAGGAAAGAGTCTTTAGGCCAGGATCCCTAGGGCAACCAGACCAAGTGACCAATATAGTTACCTAGAAGAATCTAGTAGAGGACACCCCCCAATCTGGGATTTCTTTCCCCAAGACCCACCTTGCAGATTCTGGCCATCAGGAAAAAGGAAACAATAGAGAAGGGTTCCAGACCTGAGAAGAAGTTGATCCTCCAAGACCCTTCAACTGTGGACCTGTTACTCCAAGACCCTCTTCCTCCATATCCTCCTACCCTTACCCCCATAGCCCTGCCAGTGGCAACCCCAGCCCCAGGATCCTCAGCCCATATGGGAACAGAGTCATTTTACCCCCTTACTGGAGGGAGCAGGGAGAGGAGACCCCCAACTTTCTTGTCCTGCCATGGGGACCCAAAGTCTGAAAGCCACCTCCCTTGATACCATGGTGGCTCTCCCGCTGAGGAAATATGGGCCTCTAGATAAGGGCAATCAGGCTATGCAATATTGGTCCTTTTATTTGGTCAACTTGTACAACTGGAAGGCCCGATCCCCCCCCCTTCAGATAACCCCAAGGGGCTGATTAATCTCTTTGAGACTGTTTTATTTACTTATCAGCCCACCTGGGATGATATCCAACAACTCATGAGTGTGCTCTTCACAACCTAAGAGCAAGAGAGGCTAATGCAGGAAGCCAGAAAGAATGTCTCCTCAGTCATTGGGAGGGGGCAGGGGATACCATCGATTGACCAGGCTATCATTAACAGTGGGTTTCCCTTGACTAGACCTGACTGGGATTTTAATACAGCAGAAGGTCAGAGGCACCTTAGGGTCTACCACCAGGCTCCAAGTGGCTTAAGAAATGGCTATGCAGGAGCCTATCTGGTTATGGGCCTGCAAGAGACACTTGCTGGGGTGTAGGACTGGATTAAGGATGGCCTCACTTAAAATGAATGGAAGAAGAAAGAACTCAGATTGCTAGCTACCCTACCAACTATTACCTAGAGTAGGAAGGGCAATGACACACACAAGAAGGAATAATTATAATCCCCAGAAAGCAAGCAAAAGACTTACTAGGCCAAATGCACAAACGAACTCATTTAGGGGATTAAAAAGCTTGTCCAAGCAGTTAAAGTATCTAAGTTATATATAATGGACCTCAGGTTTTGGGCCAGAGAGATAGCAGAACCATATAAGGTATACCAGCAAGTGAATGCTTACGCAGCAAAGAGTAAACAGAGAAAAAGACCTAGGGGAGAATGGCCTGCAGTACATTGGGAGGTTGATTTTTACAGAAGTTAAGCCAGGAAAATATGGTTACAAATACCTTCTAGTGTTTGTTGGTGGACTGAGGCTTTCTTCACCAAGCAGGAAACAGCTACCATGGTAGCCAAAAGATATTAGAGGAAATTTTCCTGAGGTTCGGAGTGTCCGAGGTAATTGGATCAGACAACGGTCCTACTTTTGTCTCTGAGATAAGTCAGGGATTGCCAGAGATCCTGGGGACTAACCGAAAGCTCCGTGTGTACCATCTCCAGAGCTCATGGCAGGTAGTTAGAATGAACAGAATCTTAGAAGAGACGTTAACTAAATTGTCCTTGGAGACTGGCACTGGTTGTGTAGTGCTCCTTCCCCTGGCCCTGTTTTGAGCCTGGAACACCCCCCTATCATTTTAATCTGATCCCTTTTGAGGTCCTTTATGGGACCCCCATTCCCTTGACCCCAGCTCTTGACACCCCTTCCCCCAGAGTGACTTTTCAGGCTGACAAGGATCTTATGGCTCGATTGCAAGCTTTCCAGATCAGTCACTGGGATTTGTGGCCTAAACTTAGAGGCCTGTATACCTGGGGCAGGTACCCTAGAGGTTCCATACAAGTACCAAGTTGGAGATTGGGTATATGTTAAGAGGCATCGTGCTAAAAACTTGGAAGCAAAGTGGAAAGGGACATTCCTGGTGTTGTTGACCACTCCAACTACCATTAAAGTGGATGGAATAACTGCTTGGGTTCACATAATTCATGTCAGAGCAGCACCTGTGCTTGATGCAAACTGGATAGCAACCAAACACCTAAGGAACCCCCTCAATTCAAGATCACCCGCCCTTCTGCAAGCCAGATAAACCATGAGATGGCTATGGTGTTTCTTCCTTCCCGAGCTGAGCCTCAACACCCCCTCCCCCATGACCCTACCAAAGTGACTTGACAAGTACTCTCAGCCACTGGGGATGTAGCTTGGTCCATTACAGAGGAACACCTACCTTATCCCTCATGGCCAGACCTTGTCTTTGATCCCTGTAAGTTAGCAGTGGACCTTGACTCCTGGGATATCCCCACCCTAGAGACACAGGGGCAGGGATTACCCAAATCTAAACTGCGTCCCAGAAGTGGTCTTAGAGAATGGGGCTTAGGCTGTAGACACCTGAAGTTGAGGAGTATCCTGCCAGAAACCCCCATATATGTGTGCCCCTAAGGCGGGAGAACTCAACAGCAGACCCATCTGTTGGGGAGAGGGCCAACCACCTTTTCTGTACTACCTGGGGATGTGAAACATTGGGAAGCAAATACTGGAGACCACTCTGGGGGTAGTTAAGGATTCAATGGCCAAGGTGAGGGAAGAGCTAGCCAAGCTGAAGAAAGAGAACAGAGTCAGGGCTGGTTGGAGTCTTGGTTTAACAGCTCCCCCTGGTTTACTACCTTGATTTCTAAATTGTTGACCTTTAGACCCTGTATATTGAACAAGATTATAGCGTTCATAAAAGAGGGAATAGAAGCAGTACAACTGATGGTCCTGCATCAACAATATGAGATTCTGAGTACAGGACCTGAAGAATATGAATTAGTGACCCAAAACCCAAGAGCACAGCTCCAGGATTGGAGCTTGTACAAGAAAAAGGGGGGAATGAGGGACCCTCAGGATTTTTCCAGTCCCACACCCTCCTTACACCTTCCCCCTCCCACCTGTGGTCAAGGCAAGGCCACCTTCCATTCTCCATCCACCGGAACATTCTTGAGTAAAAAATTCTCTAAATGTACCAATAGTCACCTGTTCCTCTGGAAAGTCCCAGGTAGAGTTCAAATGCGTGTCATGCTTGCTAGCCAACAGATTTAAAGGTCAATATGCTTAAGCAATAAGTTTGAACTGTAACCTTGCTGGTGTAACCTGTGCCCCTAAAAATTATAAAAACTGCTTATAATAACCATTTGGGGTTGCCTTCTTGTCACTTGCCTCGAGGGACTGATTGAGGTTTGATCCTGACATACCAGAAAATTGCTTTTGATTTGAATTAAAAGAAAAAAAAGATTAAATATTTGACATCTGTGATGCCTAGCACACCCTTAGACCTGGAATGAGTTCTTGAGTCATACAGAGTCTCTACATTTCACAACACTTTCCTTATTTATATGGCGATTTAAAAAGTCCTACTTTATAGTGCTCTCCTGAAAGTGAAATGAGGTAGTGAAGAACATACTTAGTTCTGTGCTGGACGTGTAATAGGCCTTTAGTTATATGTGTGGATTCATGTGTTCATGGGTGTGTTTCACTCACTACCCTCTCCACCTCATCTCCACATCACTCAGCCCTGTGTTTAATGCCAACACATCTGTCTATTAGTGATAAAACACTATGACCAAAGTTGACTTGGAGAGATAAGGGCTTCTTTTATCGTACACTTTGTACCATCAAAGGAGGTAAGGGTAGGAACTCAAGGCAGGAACCTGGAGGCAGGAACTGAAGCAGAAGTCATGGAGGAGAGCTGTTCACTGGCTCACTTCTACTCATTCTTCCTCTTTCCTTATGTCAGTAGGACCACTGGCCCAGCAGTGGCATCAGTCACAATAGACAGAGCCCTCCTATATTAATCAGTACTATAAAAAATGCCTTACAGGCTTGCCCACAGAACTGTCTATGGATGTATTTTCTTAATTAACATTCCCTCTTCCCAAATGACTCTAGCTTCTATCAAATTGACAAAAAACTAGTCATCTCAAAGACCCTCCCTCTTTCTCTCTGGCCTGATAAGCTCTTGCAAGTTCTAGTTTAAATGTCATCCACTTGTGGAGTAAACTCAGGAGGTCACTTTCTCCCTGATGGCAAGCCCTTGATTCTACTTTAGAGATTTGTGTTGAAAGTCACTTCTTCTATCCATAGTCTTTTCCACTTGGGAATCAAGAAGGGCCGGTGTGGCGTCTAACACTCAAGAGAACCCAATAAATGTCACGGGAATGTTGTGGAGGATCGGCTAGGATCAAAGGGCCAAAATGCTCATACTTGAAACATCATATGACTGAGGGACAAATCTATGTAATTACTCAAATGAGCCATGAAGGAAAAGTGCCGAAGAAGGTTGAAGATTATGGAATGTGCGGTAAAGAGTAGTTACCTACCAAGGATTTTTAAGTATACAAAATGACTAAATGAATGGTTTTTAAAACTTTTTTTTAAACGAGGAGTTTGAGTAGTTGCTAAGGGTAATTATTTACTCAAGCAAGCATATCAAGTGTGGGCAGGCTAAGCTTCTGTAAAAGAAGTCAGCACCAGCTGATGTTCTACCCCCAAAGAAGACAAAGAACCTCAGAAGAGAATTCAAAGACATAGACAGGGACTATCTCTGCACACCACCATGACATCTCTGTGAACAGTGAGGAATGTTTGAGTGACAGCTGCTTGCTATTCTCACCAATACCAGCAAGAAGCTTCAAGCTATCGAATGAGCCAAACTTATAACTAAGATGGAAGAAAAAAGGTTTATTTTTCTAAAGAATTACCTGGACTCCCAAAGCAAATTCATAAACCTAGATACAACCTTCCCTCGGCTCCTTCAGGACCAAATGAATCAACTATATAAATGTAGCTCACAAAGCATGTTTTTCATCAATAAAAGCCATACCTCTCTTTCTAGATTTTTCTATAGGCAGAAGTTGCAAGTAGAACGGATAGCCAGTTCTGCTTAACTTGGCAGCCAAACTTCATGACACTTGGATGGGGTCACCAAGGCCATGGAACCATTTTAAGAACAAAACCCAGAAGGTTCTGACCTTGATTGCTCCTAGAGTAAAGCCTTTCCTGCTTTCGATTAGAAACTGGTTTGGATAAAAACCAGCTGATACGTGGACAATCTGATGGCTTCAGTCGGCTTTTCAAGCCTTGTAATTATCTCCTTCCTAAGGTAAATGTTAGCATAACCATTGACATTTGATAAGACACTCTGAGCACCCCAAGACAGGGAGGGAGAAACTTTTATTGCTACTGAGTAGTTAATTTGCATTTCTTATTGCAATAACTCTTTATTGTTTTGATGTGAGGAAATACATATATGTAGTTAATCTGAAACAGTTGTACACGTGGGCACCCTTTCGTGGTGCATGTGTGTGTGTTCTTTGCCTCTGTGTGGTTTAGTATGTTCATAGCACTACTAGAAGATAAGTGATGACTTTCTCTGAAGCTCTGGGGGTGGCAATGCAGAGAGGGATTTTGAAGGGACCACAGGCTTTTGAGGCTACATTTCTTTGCTGAGAGCGATTATATCTTGCTTCTCTCCAGCATCACGCAGAGTCTCACATCTCAAATTATCAAGACTAAAAAGATTGCCAAATGATAAACCCCACATCAGTCTGTCAGAATCATACAAGAATGCAGAACTGTATACTGGAGGGATATAATCGTTTACAGCCATTAATGTCTCCAGTCCCATTTGAAATCCTTCAGGGGAAGAGGCAACTGAAAAGGGGTTCACACAGCGAGACATGGGTAAACTGGGAGCTCCTGCCAGCTCTACAGAACCTAAGTCCATTGGCAACTAAGCAAGGGGTGGATGCCAGGCCCTGCAGCAACTGTGCACATCAGAGGAATGGGCCTCCACTTGGGGCCCCAGCTAATCCTGTGGTCTTCCTTGGCAGGCAGTTCTGCCTTGAGGTCAGCCAACTAACACTTGACAGAAGCCAGCTGGGGGAGAAGCTCAGCCAAGCTAGTACCCACACACTGCTACTGCAAATGTTTCCAAGACCCCAGAACATCTTATTTATTCTTTCAGCAAGAGAAAAGCTCGTGTCTTCCTGCTTTCAGAACAGCTAACTTGACTGGGTTGTTTTTGGTTTTCGTTTCTTTCTTATTTTTTTATTTTTAGATCAGTTAGTATAAGTTCCCATCCTGGATATTATCAACTTGTGTTGGAAGTTGACTGAGACATGTTTATTTCATGTTCAACAAACAGTTCCCAAACACTCATGATGTTTAGGGTTCAGGAAGAAATCATAAAAATGAAAAGTCTCTCAATAAATAATGTTTACTAACAAGGGTGAGGTGACACAACATGCACACTTGATCTTCATTTGATCCCCAGAACAATGCAGGGAGGTGTGTGCTGTCATTGCTAGCATATCTGAAATAAAGCTGGGGTTCAGAGAAAGGGTGAGAGTTGGTAAAGCTGAGACTATCAGATGTTGAAGTGAATTGATTCAGTAGTGGATGGGGGTCTGAGGGCTATTCATGAGAAAAATAGATCTAGTCAAACCTAAAGAGGAATATGAAATGCTGATAAGAAAAACTAAGAGATGAAAATGTTGGTTAGGATGCCACCTGTCAACCAGAGAATGTCGTCACGTGGATCCAAGCAACACAGGTGTAGGTATGCATGCATAGTGTAAGAATGAAACCAACTGTAATAAAAACTATTAAAAACACAGAGTGTTCTAGTAGATACTGGGAAGTATAGGCCAATGAGAGGATGCAATTAATTTGGAATAGAGTACTAGGGGGGCTTAAACAGTATTTGAACGCTTTATTTTTGAAGTATTTTGTAGGGTTTGAGATCCATATATCAATTTTACAAACTCTCTTGGTTCATGATGTTCTTAGACCCTTTAACAATTTATTTAACATTCCAAGGTGAGGCCAAATACTTAGTCTTTTATCTATTAAGTAGTTATATCTAAATAACCCAAAAGTAGGAGATTGCATACCTTCCCTTAAGAGGAAAAAACTATATTATGTTGTAGTGAATTCACTTTGATGTTTGGGTTGCTTCAGTGTGCAAACTGGAAACCACAACAATACAAAATCAGCTCTAGCCATGTGTATGAAATATTCCTCAATAGGTGCATGAAGGCATATACACATATATTGTATTATCTATAATAGTAGCTTGTTTCAGGGCAAGGATAATAGGTATAAGATGTTCTTGGTTGGAAGGGGGAGGAGTCAAACATATCACTCTCATCTTACCCTTTTAATACTCTTTTAACAAGTTAACTTGAAGAGACCTGAGATTTTGCCGTTTCTTATAAACAAGAATTTTTCCATGCTTATTTATAGGTGGAGAAAATGAAGAAACAGAAAGAAAACTTTAAAACAGGAAAACCAGAAAATTATTAGAGCAAAGTTCCAGGAGGTCCAAGAGTGCAGAACAAGACAGATGGATGTTCCCACCTCTCAGATGAGACAATAAGAATAAATGAAGGCCTAAAAAGAGAGACAAGAGCATTCCTATCTATGGCCAAATTGACTCAGGAAAGGCAGATGTAAACCCAGAGGAGCAAGGGAAAGGGGATTCACTTAAAAGAACCAAGATTAGAGATGACAGCAATCCACAGATAGTCTTGGTCAATATTCCTTTTGCTCAAACATTTGAGTGTTTTCTGTCTTTCACTAGGATAGAGTGAAAGAAAGAAAGGGAGAAAGAAAGGAAGAAAGAAAGTCAACTTTCTCCCTTGGTGTCTGCTCTGATTTCATTCCTTTGTTTCATGTCAGAATAGTGAAAGGACAGTTCAAGTGCAGAAAGAATCTCCAGGAAGCCAGGGGAGGGGAGGGGATCAGCCTCTGGTTAACTGGATTACCCAGCAAAAGCTTCCCCTCCACCCTTCTGAAGCTTTATAGATCCAGAGCAAAGGGACTGTGGGCATATCGCCACACATGTGACTCTCTGGGCTCAGCATACATCTTCTTCTATGAATCTTGGTACTTAAGATCTCCTTCCCTTCCCCCTTGAGTCAATTTATTTCACCTCCTGGGAGTTTCTATTTAACTAGAGAAGGCAATACCAAAAATTACACCTAAATCATAGGACTTTGGGATCCTTTGGGGGTGGAAATGCAACCCTGAGTTTGAGTTTGCATAGACAGAGAGGAAGGTGGCATCTGGGGATGGGAAGGTGAAACGTGGAAAGGGGAACATGATCAGGGAAGGAAGGCTTACATGGAACATACAGTGGACACCTCAGTCTGACAACAGAAATCTAGGCAGGTAGACTTGATCTGAGCCATCAAGACTGGCAGACTGAACTTTACCCAGAAGTCCATGAGAAGCAGAGTTCTGAGCACAACTAGAGCATGTTGCTAACAAAGGTAAAGCCTTAAGGTGGTAGCTGGGTGAATAATGGCTCCAAGGCCGGGGATCCAAGACAGTGAGGAGGGCTGGCAATAGTCAGGCATCATGTGATGAGGACAGGGACTAGAGTTGTGGCAGGGGACCAAGGAAACTAGGAAGGATTCCATAGGAGTAAACTGATGGGTGAGGCAAGCTATGAGAGATGGATGAGCTTTAAGCAAGATTGCTTTGTTGGAAATGCTTCCAAATGTATAATTTATTAGTTATCTCGAAATATTTATGAGGTCTCCTATGTCATTACCTAACTAACATATAATCCAGGAATCCACAGCCACTTTATCCATCACATTCCTTCTTCATTTATCTTCACAGATAGATTAACTTTACCCTTTCAAAAAGTCTTTATATCATCATGGTGTGCAATGAATTTTCAAAAGCCAAAGCCTACAGGGTTCTAGCAGTCCTAGCTGCAGGCTTAACCAAGAGTTACTAGAGAGTTTCAGAATGGGTTGCAAAAGAGCTACTCAGTTTGCCTGATTAGAAGATAGGCAGTAACGCCTCTGTGGAGCAGCTCAGGTCAAGTGCAGAACAGTTTGAATCACAGTGCCTCAACTAGGAGCCAATTCAACTCACTCCTCTATTATGGAAGATAGTTACATTCACTGGAAAAGAAATCATCCTGTTACAGCAGAACAGTTATTCTGCACTAAATATTTTTTGGTATATTGAGTCTTTTCCAATCTACCTTTGAAGCTCTTTAGGTAAATTAAAGCATTGAATTTTCAAGTATAAATGAAGTAGACTAAGATAATATAAATATATAAGGGCAGATTGGTACATAGACAATGTAAACGGCATAGGGGAGAACCAGTTTGATCTGGTCTACAGAGGAACAGAAATTTCGATTGCCTAAGCTGGAAAATTTTCATTCCTGAACAGCATAGGATAATGATGCAGTGGAAACATGTTATGATAATGGTGCAGTGGTAACATGTTAGCATAATGATGCAGTGGTGCATGTTAGTATAATGATGCAGTGGTATATGTTACATAATGATGCAGTGGTGCATGTTAGTATAATGATGCAATGGAAACAACATGTTCCTGTTGCATTTGAGCAGAGTACAATTTGCCCACTGTGTATGATCATCATATCCTCAAAGGCAGCATTTCTATGGAAAAATATATCAGACAGTTAGAAAGCCCATGAGCAGCAGGTAAGAGTCACCCTAGCAAGTGTCCTTTAAGCCACTACACTTCTCCTGGTTAGAGATGCTAGGCCCCTGCTCTGCACCCCATGGCAGATGCTCTGCATTCACAGACAGGTTCCTAACTGCCATCACTTCCTCTTTCCATGCCTTTCTCCTGGAGGGTTATAAGCTTCCTATTCATACTTTGTTCTTTTCATCAACTCAAAGCAAAATATGCCATTCTAGTGTTGACTTGAGACTTCTTGGTAACAGCTGATGCTCTATTTTAAAATGGCATCTACTTTCAAAAGAATGGTCAGTTACTCTGTAATAAACTAGTGATAAAAACCAACTGCCCTTGATTATTTAAAACTTACTTTATGGGGCTGGAGAAATGGCTCAGAGGTTAAGAGCACTGACTGCTCTTCCAGAGGTCCTGAGTTCAATTCCCAGCAACCACATGGTGGCTCAAACCATCCGTAATGAGATCTGACGCCCTCTGCTGGTGTGTCTGAAGACAACTACAATGTACTTACATATAATAAATAAATAAATCTTTTTAAAAAAACTTACTTTATATTTATTACTTTAATTTATATATATGAGTGTTTTGCTTGAATGTATACATTTGCAACACATGGATGCCTGGCACCCACACAGGCCAAAAGAATACCCTTGGATCCTCTGGAATTAGAGTTACAAATGGTTGTGAGCTGATAATCGAATCTGTGTCCCTGAAAGAGCAGTGAGTTCTCATTGACTACCCTAATGCCCTTGACTTAAAAAGTACTCTGGTATGATCTTGGTTGGGATAATTTGTTCATTTGGTGAACACTTAGTGAGACCCGAGTACTGAGCACTATGCTAGGTGCTGAACTTCCACACTGAAACTCTTATGGCTTTGGGTATTTAGGCTCGATAGGGCAGAGTGTAAACCAGACACAGGTATCTCTGTACAGTTTGGTAGGAATCTTCTACCTTTGGAATTTGGATTCCAGTTTGAGGTATAGGATGAAGTCTTGGGGGAGTATGTCTTACTCACATGAGCACAGCCATGTTGAGGACCCCAGCGCCTCGGTCCAGTGAGAATTGGTGCAGCCTTCCTCTGGTCCAAACGTTGATAGTGTACAGAAATAAGCTTTCTTTTCTTGGATCTCTACATCCTGAAACCTGACCCATGGAAACCAACTAACCTCTCCTCCTGTGTCAGTCATGAACATTCTGAGGTTCCAGATTGGTACATGGTAGGTGTTCTCCATCAAAAGGAGCACAGACCACTCAATCCCAGCTTTTCTGTACATGTGCTTGTGCATCTATCCTTTGGAAGTTTTCAGACCAAACCATGTTGGATGTGGCATCCAATTTCAATCAAAAGTGATCAAAAGTAACATCAGTTGCATTTGGCTATCAGTGATGATCTGTATTCTTATTAAACTTCATTTAATAATAAAGCAATGTTTATGCAATAAATAAGACCATAAAATTTGAATTCATGTCCTTGTGACTTAGAGCCCATACCTCCCTGGAATGTCTGATGGAATGTCTAATGGGTGAGATTAGACCAAGACATGTCTCAGAACCCCACCTGGAAGCTGTGGATATTTCCCTGACCGAACTCAATTGCAAGAGTCCTCTGAAAGGGTTTAAATGAGCAAATCATGAGTTAGAGCCCTCCTCTGTCTGTTCTTGTGTACCTTCCCACCTCCCTTTTTGTGTCCTTTCACAGTCTGAGTACACTAACTGCTTATCTGACTTTGATGAGCCCAGCAGTGTATTGGGCATCCATGCAGAAGATGTGACATCAGAGCCTTCTCAAAGCAACACTAAGCAAGGTGACAAAGGCACAAGATCTGGTGGAAGACACAAAGAGTAGACAATGTCTGTGCTACTATAAGAGTTTCCATAGGCTACATCAATGCCTATGGAAAGAGAAGGAGACAGATGATGAGGAAACTATTTCTTTCCATAGCAGTACTAGTTAGGGTAGCTACCACACTGTACTATCCCCATATGGAACACCAATCAACTGGCAATGCTTTCTTTTGTCCCAACTTCCCAGGATTGCTCTCTTAGGAAGGTTGGCTAATTCCATTAATATATACTGGGTTCACCAACAGGCCCCACTTCAGAGAATGGGGTGAACGAAAGCTTTAAAGCTCATTCTAGTGTACACTGGAGAGCAGCTGGAGAGTTAACTGTAGGTGCCCATTGTATAACCAGGGCTTGAAGCTGTCTCTTAGAGAGTTCATGGCAGGACACTGAGGGCTTACTGTCAGGATTTGCTCTGTGGTCACTTCCAAATTAGGAAGCCCAACTAGCCTGGGACCCAAGGAATGCAGCAGGAGAAAAGGGAATGTCCTCAAGAGAGGCTGGGCTGTTCTCACCCCATAGCCTAGAAAGGAAAGGAGCAATAACTACTTCTTCTATCTCTCTGCCCAGGATTTTGGTGGCCCCTTTTTTGATGAGTCATGACCAAATGGTCATATCTTTTCTAAATGTTAGTCTGACAATGAATGCATGTATCTTTATTAAAATCACATCTACAGCTTCACAACTTTTTATTCTGCTCATAGTCTGTGAAAGAGAATATTGTTCTAGGATTATTACTAATTCCTATGAGTAAATCACAATGAATTTAGATTTCATTAAGCATCAGGGAGCAGGGCTTATGCAGCACTGGCCACTGATTAATAAATCAAGTTACTAATGCTCATGAATAAATCATAATATGTTTAAGATTCACAGAGCATCAGGAAGCCAGGCTTATGTGATGCTGGCTGCTGATTGGTATTTATGCTTGAAGTTAGAAATAGTTTAGAAAGTTCCATTTTAAATAACAAGTCCTAGACTTTAGAAGAGAGTCTATCTACTACTAGTATCCTGCTAAGTGGAATTAAGCTGACTCCTAATGACTGTTTGTTTTTGTAATAGATAGTGATTAACACAGAGGCCCACAACTGATCTAGGTCCACAAAAATAAAAGATTGTAGGACCTTCAGCTCTAAATAGGGCATCTGTATAAGACACACACACACTCCCGAGCTCAGGGATCATGACAGCAGAGGGGGATGAGAGATCAAGAGAGGCAGAGGCAGTGGCTGACAACAAGGAAACAATATTTTTCTGGGCACAGTAGGGCAGTTGCACAGATCAACTCACAGTGGTTGTGACAGCATAGGCAAGCCCTATGATGATATGCAAACCCAAGACAGACAAAAACCTAGCATAGAGGAAGGAGGTTGGCACAAAGTCCCACCCTTAGCTGGGGGAGCTATTGCTAAGTGATAGCTGCATGGAAAAGGACAGTCAGTTTTCCTCAAGGTTGTGGTCCTTAGTAAGTTCAGTGGATGGCCACATACTCATGGCAGCATGTATAGATGGACTTAATGAGGACACAAAGTTGAGAGGGTATGGAAGGGGAATAGATCTGAGAGGAGTTGGGTGAGGTGGTCAAATACAATCAAAGTGGCCCTGTTGGAGTAGGTGTGTCACTGTGGTTGTGGGCTTTAAGACCCTCATCCTAGCTGTCTGGAAGCCAGTATTCTGCTCTTAGCCTTCAGATGAAGATGTGGAACTCTCAGCTCCTCCTGTACCATGCCTGCCTGGATGCTGCCATGCTCCTACCTTGATGATAATGGACTGAACCTCTGAACCTGCAAGGCATCCCCAATTAAATGTTGTCCTTGTAAGAGTTGCCTTTGTCGTGGTATTTGTTCACAGCAGTAAAGCCCTAACTAAGACAGTGCCTATGTATTTTACATTTACACAGACAAAGCAGCTCTGCTCTTTTGACTTGAAGTATATGGTACCTAGTAGGTTGGCAAAGGGGAGGAACAGTTAGGCAGTACACGATGCAGTCTGCCCAAATGAGAAAAGACTCATTTTACACACCCCACATAAGATGCCTCAGAACTGGCAGTGAACCATCCTTCTGGTTCACACTGTGCCTTGGGCAACACCCTTGTCATGGCCTCCAAGTAACATGAAGGAGTTTGCACAGGGCAGAGGCTCTGTGTCTTTAAATTACTAAGACACAGTGAGTAGAAGGAAGGGATGTCACATATCTGAAGAACCTGGCGAAACATCCCTGAAACCCCGACCTGGCAAGACTGCTTTTTTCTCTTTGTTTTCTTCCTCGATTGGCCTGCTGCACACCCATCCACCAGGTCCCTATCCCTGTGCAAAATAGTTCATCAGACCAGGAGGGTGGTGACATTCAGAGCTTGTCTGAACAAATGTCCAAATAATTTTGGAGATTTCATTAACTAATTTTGTTAATTAACTTCCTTCAACTAATATATATATATATATATATATATATTTGCTGGTCATCTGGTAAGTTCTAGGACCAATGGGAGAAAACTTGGCATAGTGCTTATGTTGAGTGAATCGGGTGCAGGGGTATTTGCTGGGATCCCCAGGAGATTGCTATCCCCTGTGATAAGAACTCAGTATAAGAGCTCTAAAACTGTGAGACAGGTACTTGGGTTTAAGTAGCCTAGGATGGGGAAGATAGGCACCCAGCATGAGTAGCAATTGTTCAGGTAAACCTGACTCTGCTGGAAGACAAAGGGCATGGATTCTGAGAGGGTGTCCATCGCCAAGAGAACAGCAAACTCAGGGTAACTTCTTGTTGGCAGGAGGAAGTCTGGGGATCCCAATATAGGAAGGGGCTGTGTAAGTCTGGCACATTGAATGTGAGGGAGCAGGCATGGAGATAGATGCATAAAAGAGACTGAGGCGGGCTGCATTTAAGGACCTGGGGGACCACTTCAGGATTAAGTAGAATAGTAATGTGATTGAATTTTCATGTGAAAATCTGTTCCTTTTAGCTTCAGGATGGAGTCTGGGTTGGATGAATGTGGAAAGGGAGGTCGGTAGGCTGGAGAGCAGTGACTTGTAACAGTGCAGCTAGAGAACAAGGTGAGAGGAAGCAGGCTTTGTGCACTGGCCCATGACACTTATCCTGATTCCATCCTGTATATATTCAGCTGGTCTCCTAGGTATTCCGATGGTCAAATGGCCTCTGATCCCGTTACAGGCCCACACATGTGTGAGATCTTAAAACAGGGTGAAGGCGAGAGAAAGGAAGATGTAGTGGCCAAGAGGAGCAGAGCTCTTGTCTCAAAAGCTGCTTTCTTCTTCCCCTCTCTGGAGGTTACTAGAAGTTGACAGATACATATGGGTCAAGGCCTACTGAGGCTGTTGTAACTTGTTCTTAATTTCTAAAATGTCTTAATAAATGTCATTTTATCTCAGGAAATGTGTCTGGAATTTTGCAGACACACCATGCCCAGGGTGGCTCTGGCTACGTGAGAGGCTACCCACTGACCCTGACGTCCAGGTCACTGCCGGCTCTCCTGCTAAACCCAGACACTCCCTCGCTATGGCACAGTAATTAAGTTATGGAACTTGGAGATGTTTTGTTCAGCAGACCTGTTTTCTTGATTTGGACTCTGAAAGAGGAAACCTTGTTGCTTCTCCTGGATACAAGCCTACAGCTTCCTCCTCTGTGTGTCTACCTTCAGATAGGCTGCCTGCCACCCCACCCTGACATCTGGCTGAGCAGTAAGAATGGTGTGTGTTGGACAGAGCAATTCAGAGCTGAAAGGCCTTGGCAGAGAGGTGGGAGGCAGCTTTTCTGGCCCGAATTCCACCCACCCACCGGCTCTGAGCCAACTTTGCTTTTCCTTCCTGTTGCCAACAGCCAGTCCCCCACCAGGCTTGGCCAGGGGAGAACTCATTTACATAAGCAAGACTCAGGTAGCAAAGATAAGAAATGAGCCTTGGGACACAAGCAATGTGTTGAGTTCAGAAGTCCCACTACTTTGTGTGAGGTTTTGATAAGAGACTCGGGAGCATCTTCACTGGCTCCTGACCATGAACAGCCAACTTGGGAACTCCAACAATAAGCATTCCTCCTGCCAAGAAAAGCTGGCTGACATCCTGGAAGGCAACACCCAGCTGCTCCCATCCTTGGCAAGAGACACAGGGCAGGCAGGAGCTCTGAAACACACAAAGACCCAACAGGCTGATGAGTACCCAGTAGTGTTCATTAAGTTTCTAGGCAGTTAACTTATCCTGGGTTCACATCTTATATGTTGAATTAAATAGGGATAAAGTCTATGTGATATAGCCTCAACAGTGTACATAGGAAGAAGGCAGAGAAAGAGAATATTAATGACATAGGTTTGAATGCTACAAGTCACATAAAGTCATTGAGTTTGTGCATGGAAAAATGAAGTCTATAGCAAAATAGAACCAGCTTGCTTCTTTTGAGTAAATGGTTAATAGGTTCCAGTGCAAATATTCACATCTTGTTTACTACCTGACCACTTGGTCAAGGGGTAAACATTTTACTACTTCATGCCCTGTTAAGGACAGATGTTGGTGGAACACAAGGATAAAGGATTCCCTTAAGAAGATCACCTATGGACATCATGGCTGCTTATAAAGGTTTGCTTCTGTGCACAGCCCCCATGTGACTCATCTTGTGAGGTTAACCATACCTCATTGTTGAGTTGGCCCATGCACAAGAAACAAGGACTTCTGTATAAACTAAATTACAACACTGGCTTTTTAAAAATATATAATAAATCAGCAGAAAGATTCTTCTGAAACGTTTTCTGTAGACAGCCAAGGAAGCCAGCCACACTTCACTTATCGCTCTTTACCACCCATGTTCCCTGACACAGAATATCTAGGTTTGAGGTTTGGCTCATCTTGCTTCCAATTCTGGGATGTTATTCCTGTTGCATGCCTTAACATCACTAATGGTACAAGAGTATAAGTATGACACAACCTCACAAGAGAAAAAATTAAATTGGATACAATAAAAGTAAAGTATCAAGTATCTAATAATATGGTATCACACTAACACTAAGGTACCATCCTTATAGGATGATAATATGAAGAATATGGCATAAGCATCATACAAAGCTACAGGACATTTAGGTTGCACACTTAGTGCCCTCCCAAACGATAAATACCCGAGAGTATATAAGCTAAAAGAACAACACAGCAAACTACCTTAGATGTTAGGGCACGTGGCAGGTGACAAGCTTTCCGTTTAGGTATGCTAGAGAAATTGCCATTGCTGAAGGAGGTAACATCTAGCTCTTAGGCTGTTTTGGGTTGAAGGGACAGGAGAAAAGCAGAAGAAACCAGACAGAGAAATCGAACCAATGGCTTCTGCAGTGACAGTGGTCAGTGAGGAGACACATGGGCTCTGCAGCTGGAAGAGCTCTTCAGAGCACAAAAAATGTACATGCCTTAACTCCTTTACACTGATCTATCATTTACTTTTAAAATGCTTCAAATGTTGTTTTCCACAATTTTATACATGTATATAAGTTTGGTCACATTTATTTATTACATTCCTCCTTTATGCCCTTTCCCTGAAACTCTACCAGGAAATCTTTTACTTCCAAGAAAGTCCCTTTCTTATTTGGATATCTTAAAAATATAATAATAACCCCTGAGTTTGATTATGATTGCTTGCAAATGTGGGGTCATTTCCTTGATCTTGGGATCTTGTCTGTGGTTGCATCTTGAAGAAAAACAAGTCCCTGTCCTCCAGCAGCCATCAACTGGCAATAACTCCCTAGCTAGGCATGGGGACTCATGGTCCCCTACCTAGCCAATGCCGGAATGTTGACTGGTTTAGTATTGGGCAGATCTTCTGCTGGTAGCCATAGCTCCATGTCTTATGCGTGAATGTGTTGTCCATGTCATGCTTAGAAGTCAGCAGTTCACAGGATTTCTCTTCCTACAACCTCTTAGCTCTTCTGATTTTGTGATGTTCTATAAGTCTTCAAGGCGATTGACAGAGATGTCCAGGTTTAAGGCTGATGATTTAACAGCAATTTATTCTTAGCACTTTGAGCAGTTATGAGTCTCTTCATTGACTGCTGTTGCCTCAAAACAATGTTTCTCTGACCAAAGTTAAGAGCAAGTTTAATCTACAGGTATAAACATACATGGTTAGGAGTCATTTTGACATGTCTACTTAATAAATCAACATGAATAGGCTCCTCCTTAGTGACTCTGACCTCCTCAGCTGTGGTTTTGACCAGGTTTTCAGTATCAGGTGTAAATTTTTTCCTATGTAGAAGACCTCAAATCCAATTTAGAATAGCAGTTGATTACCTCCATAATATGCCCGCCATGACTGAGCAGTGGACACATTTTAGTTGGCAGGCTAGTATTGCCACACGCAAGGTCCACAGCTCAGTAAGTGCATGGACAATCTTTCCTCCCTAGCAGCCAGCACTGCAACTTCAAGCACTTTGCAAACTAGCTAGCACGGAGGAAGTTTACAAGGCTTGATTTCTCTATGTCCTGTGCTCAAAGTGTGTAGTACCTTCAGTAATATGATCTCACCATCTGTTCCGGTAGACTTCCAAAATAATGACAATAGCCATTGAAGTTGCAATGCTGGCTGCTGGGGAGGAAAGATTGTCCATGCACTTACTGAGCTGTGGACCTTGCATGTGACAATACTGTAGTGGCTATTCCTGGTTGTCAACTTGACTATGTCTAAAATGAATTACAATCCAGAATTAGAAGGCTTACCTGTGGCCCTAATCTGGAGGCTGAGAGATATAAGTTTCTGACCTAAATCTTGACATGGAGACCTTGAGGAATAGTGGCTACGAATCCCACAGGATTAATATAGAAAGCTCTATGAGTTCAAGGTCATCCGGGGTTAAAGGTGTGGTGGCACACACCTTTAACCTGGGCCACACTTTTTGCTGGAGACCTATATAAGGACATTGGAAGAAAGAAGGCTCTCTCTGCTTCGCCTGCTTGCCTTGTGGGACTGAGCAATTGCTGGATCCTTGGACTTCCATTCACAGCTGCTGCCATGACTGTTGTTGGGAGTTGATTGTTGGGAGTTAGACTACAAACTGTAAGTCATCAATAAATCCCTTTACTACATAGAGACTACCATAAGTTCTGTGACTCTAGAAAACCCTAACTAAGACAAATACTAACCTGCCAACTAAAATGTGCCCACTGCTCAATCATGGCAGGCATGTTATGGAGGCTATTGTTTTAGGTATCTCTGGGCCTTCTATGGTCAGCAAATCCATAAGGAGGTATTTCACTCCTGGTACTGGAATCTTTGCTTAACAACCCTTGGCCTTTGGGAGAAGCATTATCTACCCATACAGGGTAACTTTATTTAGATTCCTTTAAAAAAAAATTATACATTTCTAATTATTGTACAAAGTAGTGAGTGTCCATAAGACTTTTTACACATCTTTAGCATTGGTTAGACCTTTTCCTATACACTCCTCATCTGCGTATTCCCATCCCTGATTAAACCTTTCTACTCTCAGTATTTACACCTCCCCATCTACTTTCATATTACATGCAACCAACTATCTGTAACCTAGCTTAGGGGTTCTTCTCCTCCCACCTCCTAGAGACCCTTTCTAGCTTCTGACAGCTCTAATAAAATATCCTGCTTTTTTTTTGTTTGTTTGTTTTACCTCTATCTGTTCTCTGATTGAGAAACAGATAGAAACCCAGAGCAACTTCACTAAGAAAAACAGAATTAAGACTCAAATCTAGACCTCTCATATCTGGTCCCATGTGACTTAGTAAGTGGGAGGAGGCAGGAAGATGAAGGAGTAAAGGAGGAATTATATGCCACAAGATGTCATCTGCCACAAAGTCTTCCTGTCTCTCATTTTATCCACTCCAATACTTAACAAATATGTCATATGCTTACTTTCCTACACGCAGTGATGGCTGAGGCATGACTCAGTGACCATCGTTGTCCTCCCTGAGTGCGCATTTTCCAGACTACTTTTTTTTGCCAAGGTTTCTTTGGAGAATCTACAAGATCAGTAAATGATTCTCATCTTTTAGCATGCTTGCAGTTCTGTCGGATCTTAACTACCAGTGTCTGAGTCAGTAGATACGGGGTGGCTTAAGGTTCTGACTAAGAAAACTCATGACATTGATGCTTAACCATTTTGAACAGCAAAAATGTAGTCTTCAAAATATTTTAAAATTAATTTTTTTCAAGTCAATGCCACTAAACAATCTTCATTTGAGGGATACCTGGTGGATGTCATGAGAAAGACCATCATTTATAGATAACTTTCTGCTGTCAGTGTTCTAAAAAACATCTAAGGCCAGATTGGATCACTTGGGATCCCAACCAAGAAACTTTTGGGGACTTTTCTATGATTTCTACAAGGCTGCTGTATGCAATTACCTCTAGTTTGTTAAGAGAGGTAGCTATTGGGTTTTCTGTCTGTTAGGAGGTAGTCAGTTTTAGAAAGCCATACTGGTTCATATGAACCCTGACTAATAACAGGAACTAGACAATTAGCTGACCACTGAAATTGCTCAAGATAATAGGATTGGGATGAGTGGTCATCTTTGTGGAATCTCTTTAGCCACCTTGGCCAAAGTCAACAGGGAAATGAGGAAATTTTCTGAAATTTGTATATAACTATTTCCAATGCTATTTATGTGACTACTAACTACTATGTTTAAATGTAATTCTTTTTCTTTTTCAGTTCTATTAGCAGTTACTATTAATGCTATTCAATTACAGTTCTTGTGCATGCTTGTTTCCCCCACATATGTAGATGTCAAATATGTCCCTAACCTAACATTTGCTGTATCTTCAAGAACACTGCGGTTCAGTTCCGGGAGGATACACAGTTCAGGGCATGGTGGATGTTAATTCATGGGTTGCTTTTGCTTTTGTCTCACTAAAAAGTAGGTTGCTATAGTAACACATTTTTGGAAGATTTTATCTCACAGGGCAAGTAGAAAATATCTGGTATTGATAGCAATAATTCATAAAGTTCCATATCTTATAATATCATTTGTATGGATTATACTAATGAGTTCTGTAAGTTCAAAAAATTAAAATGCATTACACTTTCCCCCTGCCAAAGCAAGCAGACAAGCAGCAAGGAGGGTCAAACTATATTTCAGAGTCTTTAAAAGCTCAGAATCTTAAGATATAAGACTTGATAAATATAAGTAGCACAAACTTAACTATATTAGATGAGAGAGACACACAGAGAGAGAAAGTCAGAGAGAGAGAACGAGAGAGAGAGAGAGAGAGAAAGAGAGAGAAAGAAAGAGAGAGAGAGAGAAAGAAAGACAGAGAAAGAGAGAGAGAGAGAGAGAGAGAGAGAGAGAGAGAGAGAGAGAGAGAAAGCATAAGATAGAAAGAGGTCTGACCTCAGGGAGTGTAGTAGAGGCTGTACAGAGATAAGGAATAGCCTGACAAATAAGTTCACATCCTGATCAGGACTGTAAACTAAATGGCAGGAAATATACTTAAGAAAAATATAGACACCGCCTACTTGGCAGCGGCTAACATAGACCTAGCAGAGAAAGTTCCAAACTGAGACTTGAAGGCTGAGAAGGTCCAAGAAGGGTATGTTTTCTTTCCCCTGCAAGAAAGATTATGGTTGTTAGAGGAGTGGAATGAATAACTGATGGCCTTCCTGGACAAGTTAGTTTTCCGGCTGCTTCTCGCTGAGGACAACTAACATTTCAGTGCTCCTTCCTTAGCCTTCTTAACCCAAAAGCCATGAGAATTGGCCATTCCATATCACAAGAGGAACATGATTGTGACATTAAGAAATTTGGAATTTGGCCAGGGAGGTACAGAAAATGTAACTGACTTAGGTAAGAAATGAAGTGCAAGGAAGAATATAATCCTTGCTGTGTTTCCTCAAATATCTGAGGCTAACTTTATTTTTTTTTTTTTTTTGATTAGTGTTTAGTTAGGGAAAACATGAGACACAAACCCAAATGTATCTCAAAGAATTCCATCTATCCAGTTTGATCCAGTGCTTTGTTTCACGTCTCTGCCTTTTCTTCTAGGCTCTGCAGCTGATGTTGGTACCTTGGCCTAGAGGTTAGGGAGATGGGTTATCTGAGTTTTCCATTTTTATCAACAGTGTCCATTGTCTGGATTCAGTTTACTGACCCATGTAGGATGTGATAGCTGCAGGTTCCAGAGAAAAGCTCTTGATAGGTTCATGGAATGATGGAACGTGCTTGTTTATTTGTTTGTTTGGCTGGCTGATAATGGAGTGGAAATTGAAGTAACGTTCTCCATTCTTTCACTTGAGCCCGCACACACACACACACACACACACACACACACACACACACACACACTC